>CAOKZL010003716.1:0-73417 GCA_948472985.1 Iguana delicatissima | reverse complement strand
TTTTTTTTGTTCTCACTTGAAATTACAAATTTTATTTTTTAAAAAAAAGAAAAAAATGGGGGGTTTATTCCAAGTCCCTGGAACTTTTTTTCCCAAAGTAAACCTTACTTCCCCAGACCCCTAATTCCGGGGGGGGAAGGGGTTTTAGCTGAAATACAGTATCCACGCACTTGGAATACTATCAATT
The DNA here is from genome assembly GCA_948472985.1 of Iguana delicatissima. Classification (NCBI taxonomy): domain Eukaryota; kingdom Metazoa; phylum Chordata; class Lepidosauria; order Squamata; family Iguanidae; genus Iguana; species Iguana delicatissima. The sequence goes on along the minus strand of CAOKZL010003716.1, from coordinate 73,230 downwards.
CTGAGATAAAATTTGGATTGCAAGTGAGAACAAGACATGGCCCTTCAATCTGCAAACGGGCTATTATTCCAGTGTTCCTCAACTTTTGGGAAAACATGAAAACCCCCAAAACAGGGGCCGTCCCCTTCCTAAAAAGTTTTTCTACATTATGATCCAGTGGCCAGAAAGGTTAGGTTTAAAAATAAAAAAGGGGGCCATACAAAATCCTAACTGGGGGAAAAATGGGCCCACATATTAGGACTCCCAACCCACCCCCCCCTTGGGGGGTTTCAACACCTTAAAAATTTTTACACAGATATTGTGGAGCATCAGATAGTCGGTGATTTTATGTGTTTTTGCGGGTTGCGGGGTGGGAAACAGAACAAGAATGTGTCAGTATTGGTTATGAAAAACCCCTCCCCAAAATCCCTGTAAGTGCATCACATAGACACCATCACCATTGGAGTAAAGACAACCAAAACCCCAAAAATCCTTTTTCCCGGGTAAGGTGGTTGTGAAGCTACATTTGCCCAGGAAAAACTGAATCTTTAAAGATGGTGATCCTAAAACCATTGGTGACCCAGCCCTTTATAGAGATTTTGGCCCCAGGCGGGAAATTTTCCCGGGGATCAGGGAAACCCCCTGTTATGTATGGGTCTGGGCTTGGTGGGTTTTTCAAAAGCCTTTTGGGAAAAAGCAGTTCCGCTTTTAGAAGAGGCCTGACCATCTTTAAAACCCCAATTTTAAAACTGCTGTTCATAATATTGCTAAAGATGTGGCTGGGGAAGTATTAGGCCGTGATAAAAAAAATGAACCCCACAGCTCCACCAGGCTTGATGTATGTCCAAAGGAGGAAGTGTCAAAACAGAAAAGCATCACGGGAAAGGGTTTAAATAGGCCTCCCCCCTTAAAAAAACGGTGGGAAGAAAAAAAAACTCAAACCGGAACTGTAAAAAAGAAAAGAAGCGGGCAGTGGCAAAATGGGACAGATATATTTTAAACACAATCATGGCTTTTATCCACAGTGGCTTTTAAGAATGACAAAATCTGAATTAATTTATTTATTTTTGGGGCCCCACACAGACAATTTTTTAGAAAAGCTTTATTTGAGGTCCCCCCACAACTCTGTCAAAAGGCCCCGTAGTTTTTTTTATAGCAGGAAGTGGGGAGGACTTTTGGACCCCAATGATATCCTTCTTTATATTTCTTTGAAAATTGTTAAGGAAGATAACCCCTTGAGATGCGGGAAGAGGGCTTGTAAATTTAACCAACCTCTATCTTTAGCCGCGGATGTACGGGGGATCGTCTCATCAGTCAGAGCAACAACTGCTATCCTTACAGAGCCTTCATTGAATCTTTGCTGAACTATAGTGAAGACCCTTTAAAGGGAATTTTCTGCAGGCTTTTTTTTAAAAAGATACAGCTGGAGAACATAATGGCAGATCGGGAAGGGAATAATCAGGGTTTTTTTTAAAAGGGGGAGCAAACCTGACGGGGGCCCAAAAAGTTGGGGAAAAGGGGGGGAATTCCTTTTTTAAAAAAAAGGCCTTTTTTCCACTTTTCAACCCCTTGTTTTTCAAGGGGGGGGAAAAAATTTTTTGGCTTTGCCTAAATTTTTGGAGTTTAAAAAAAACCCGTTTGGTTTAAAAAAACCTTTAAAACGCAAAAAAAGTATGTTTCCCAAATTTCCTTTAAAAGGGGAAAGGGGGTTTTTTTGTTAAAAACCCGGTAAAATTTTAAATTTTTTTAAACCCCAGGGCTTTTCCCCCTTTTTTTTTGGGAAGGAAAAGGGGGAGAAGGGCCCCGGGGAGTCCTTTGGTTTAAGGGGTTTCTTTGTTCAGTAGAGCTTCTGCATGACCTAGCCAGACTCCTGGTGCCACTCCCCCCTTCTTCACAAAAAGGGAAGCTGATAAAATTTGTACTTTATACCGGCTGTTTGCACCCCATCGGTAATTAAGATGAAAGCATCTTTTTTTCGTGTAAGTTTAATTTTCACGTAAAACCCCCTTTAGCAGCATTTTTTTTTTAAAAAACAGGTCGGTGTGGAGAGGCTCCAGCAGATCTACCTTTCGATTTTCAGCTGTCAGGTTTGCTCTTTTAATAAAACCCTGATTATTCCCTTCCAGATCTGCCGATTCATGTTCTCCAGTTTGTATTTTGAAAATTTAAGCCTGCGGGAAAATTGGCTTGCAAGGGTGTCTTCACTATAGTTCAGCAAAGATTCAATGAAGGCTCTGTAAGGATAGCAGTTGTTGCTCTGACTGATGAGACAACCCCCCCAAAGTCACATCCAGCTGGTAAAGAAAAGAGGTTGTTGTATAATTCACAAGCCCTACTTCAGCATCCCCCGGGGAATGTTGGTATTATCTTCCTTAACAATTTTAAAAAGAAATATAAAGAAGGATATCATTCAGACCCAAATAAGCCTCCCCACTTCCTGCTATAAAAAAATCTAGCGGTGCAGATTCTGACAGAGTTGTCAGTGGGGGCACCTCAATATACAAGCTTCTCTCAATACTTGTCTGTGTGGGCCCAATAGTAAATAGATCTAATTCAGATTTTGTGCATTCTTCAGAGCCACTGTGGATAAAAGCCATGATTGTGTTTAAAATATATCTGTCCCAGCTGGTTTCCGCCACTGCCCGCTTCTCCCCCCCTTTCTTACAGCTCTCCGGTTCTGAGTTTTTTTTCTTCCCACGCTTTTCCCTTTTTAAAGGGGCTGGGGGGAGGACCTATTAACCTTACCCGTGATGCTTTTCTGTTTTAACATTTCCCTCCTTTGGACATACATCAAGCCTGACCCTTTTTGGTGGAGCTGTGGGGTTCATTTTATTTATCAGGCCCTAGTCACTTCCCCAGCCACATCTTTAGCAATATTATAAACAGGGTTTAACGTGGGGGTTTAATGATGGTCAGGCCTCTTCTAAAAAAAGCGGAACTGCTTTTCTGAAAAGGCTTCTGAAAATCCCAAAGCCCAGACCCATACATAACAGGGATCCCATACCCAGGAAGCCCATTTCCTGCCTGGGCCCTGTAATAATCTCTATAAAGGGCTGGGTCACCATATGGTTTCGGGGGTCACCATCTTTAAAGATTCAGTATTCCCCCTGGGACGGAAGTGTAGCTTCACAACCACCTTACCAAAGCGAAATGGCACTTTTTGGTTCTGGTCTGTCTTTATCTCAATGGTGATGGTGTCTATGTGATGCTTACTTACAGGGATGTAGTGAGGTTTGTCATAACCAATACTGACACATTCGTTGTTCTGCCCTTGCACAGGCACGCAACGCAGCAAAAGCACATAGAAGTCACCGACTATCTGATGCTCCACAATATCTGTGAAAAACATATAAGGTGTTAAAAACCCCCGGTGATGTCTGCTGTGAAGGGTGGATTTTTGGCTGGCTATTGGGAGTCAGTCCTAATATTTTGGCTCCCTTTTCCTCCAGTTAGGATTTTGTATGGCCCATTTGATTTAAGCCTAACCTTTCTGGCCACTGGATCATAATGTAGAAGAACTTCAGGAGGGTCACCCCGCTGTTATCAGGTTGTTCATGTTTTCCAACAGTTGAGGAACATGGAAAATAGCCGCGTTGCAGTTGAAGGGCCATGTTTTGACTTGCAATCAAAAAATTTTATCTCAGAATTATATTCCAAGTGCGTGGATACTGTATTTCGGGCTAAACCTATTTCCCCAGGCCCCCAGAAGTTCCGGGGGTCTGGCTAAAGCGATAGTAAAGTTTGAAGTTGTTTCTGGGAAAAATTTGGCGGCTTGCTGGGGAGTGTGACATAAAATCCGTTTTCCCCCATTTTTTTTTTTGTTCCTTTCTACACAGGTTCACCCACTTCAGAAGCAAGCACCCAACTGTTGAACTTGCTAGGCCAGCCTAACCATTTCACTAGGTGCTGCTTTCTCTTGCCCCGCCCTTTAATGGCTAGGAAACTTTTCAATCCTGTAAAACTTATCCTTTTTTTGCATTAACCTTCTGTAACTCTTCAGGATAAAAGCTACCACTATGTCCCCCCGTATAATCTTTCAGCAGGAACACGGGTCTATTTTACTTTGATGACTTGGTCCCCAATAAATACTTCTGTGGTGAAGTTCTGTTCATAGCCCTTGGCAAAAAAAAGCCCTTGCTTTTAAAAAACCTCACATGATCTCCTTTTCTGAGTGGGGGGCTCCTTTTTGGTTTGGATAGTCTTTCCATATACTGTTTTCCACACTGCTAAAAATTGGACTCATTAATATCTGCGGGCCTTGCTTTGATTGTTCGGTGAAAACTTTGATTATAACTTTTTATAAACAGGGGAAGCACATCAGTATAGGTAAAAGTATTATTAGCTGTGAAATACCTCCAAAATTTTGGTTTTTAAAAATTCTATTAAATGGGTCCACAACCCCTGCCTTGACTTCATTATGGGTGACAAAATATGAACCCCATGCTTTTTTAATAGACCACTTACGGCATTATTTAGAAATTCCCGGCCACGATCAGTCTGTAATTTGTCAGGTTTTCTTTTAAACCCATGAAAATGGTGTTAAAGGCTTTGGGCACCTCTTACCAGTTTTCTCCTTTAAAGCTAAGGCCCAGGCAATTTAGATAGAATATCTATGACTGTTAAAATATACTTATACCCTTTGTTGTATTTAGAAAAATGATGCATGTCAACTAGATCAGCCTGCCACTGAGAATCCACTTTAGATACAACAATCTTGTTTCTCTTAAAATGACCCCTGGTTTTTGTCATTGCACCCCGCCCAAAAACCACTGGGTAACCTCCCCCCTCCTTAGTTTTTGGTTCTGTTTTTTGGCTTCCTGAAAAAGGAGTTTCACGCCCCAAAGCTGCCAACTTCCCCTGGTGAATTAATTTTTTATCCCTTAGGATTTTTTCATGCCCTACCATTTTCCCAGCTAAATAAGTATGAACACACAGATGTAATACAAACTACTTTTTTTTTGCTAGAAAGAGCAGAAAAAATATTTACCCCTCAGGAGCAGGTGGAACATTTACAGTCACACAACTCTTGTCAGGTTGTTTCTCAGCAATATCAACGTCCATGCTTCTGCCTCCTGTGTGGAAAACAAGGAGAAAGAAATAATATAGATACATATTTGGTGGGGGTGGTTTGAAAACAACCATTCCCCCTTTTTTCTTGGCAACTGGTTTCCCATCAATATTAAATAATAAAAAGCTCTTACCTTTGAGCTCTCATAGCCCCGAATCAATATCCATGCTTTCGCTCATCAACTCTTCAACCGCTGGTAGGTTTTGGGTAGGGTTTCCCACCTCCATCGCCCCGTTGGGCTGGGGTGGCTGGACCATCCACTGCAACTGGGGGTCTGTGGGGTATCAGGAATTCCCATCTTCCCTATCCCCCTGGATAGCTGTTTTTAAATTACAACGGCAATCGCATTCAAAAATCTGGGTCCTGGTCAGCAGAATCCATACTCCAGACTGTTGAGCGTGCGTTTTCAGGGTATCAAACTGCCCCCTTCTAGGTTGAATATCGAAAAGGGGAAAGGGGGGCCAAGTATAGCGAGCAGGACCACGTCTATGGGGAGTATCCATGTTGTCTCCGCAGGACTTGTCCGGGCATGCGAAAATGGCTGCTTCTCTCCCCCCGCTATATCTCTCAAAGGGCGTCTTCCTTTGGCCGGTTTGACGCACGTGATTCCAGGGGTCCAAAAACCCCCCCTATTGGTCGAGGGTGGTGGGCGGGCTCACACGACCCCCCCTGGGCCAATGGCAACGCGCCTAGGGAATCGCCCCTGATTGGCCCGCGTGGATCCGAGGGGGGGCACGTGGCTCCGCTGGGGCCCAATTAGAACCCGATTTAGAAATCGCCCCATTGGACGGCTGGGACCACGTGGGAGGGGGGGGGACACGGGAATTGGGTCCCGCCCTAGCACTTCCGGGGGGGGGGGATTTTACAGGTCATAAATCAATCACTTTTGACAGGTCATAAATCAATCAAATCTGACAGGTCGTAAATCAATCAAATCTAGGGTCATAAAGCATTTTTGACAGGAGCTACACAGCCCTACTACTATTTTCCATTTTTGGATCCATGTTAAACCCTTTTGGGATAGACTAAAATTTTAAATCCAGCAATCCCAAACCTCCCTTTTCCTTTTTCTCAGTCATAATCCTCCATTAAGCCTGGGTTTTTTTCCTTTCCCATATAAATTTAGTAAGATCTCTCTGCCATTCTCAGAATGGTTTTTCATTTGTTATAATTGGTAAATTTTGAAAGAAAAAGTTTAGTTTAGGCAAAATGTTCATTTTTATAGCTGCTATTCTTCCTAATAGCAACAGCTGTAACATCTTCCAATTCTGTAGGGATTTTTGTTCCCACCAAATTATTTGTAATTGTTTTCAAACAGCTCATTGTTTTGCTTCGAATCCGATTCCCAGGTACTTTACTTAACAAGATACACTTTCATTTTAAGCCCCTTCTTTACCAGAAGTGTTAAGGCAGATTTTATGACAGGATTTCCCACTAGAAAACATTGTGTTCTACTTCTCCTCCTCAGACCTTAAATACCCCTTTATATCCCAAGAATGTAACCATTAATAGTCTTTTACTAGATCAGTTCTTCCTTTTAGACAGATTTAAAAAATTGTCAAAAGTCTTCAAAATCTCTAAAAAAATATTCTTTTGCCATTCGTTTACAAACAAAAAAAAGATCTATGGATTTACAATCACAACCTCCTAGTGCCATGACAACCTTGCTGACATCCAAGGTGCTCCACAGGCTGGCATTCTTCATATCTCCTTTTTTCCTGAAATTGTCTGACAGGCATTGCTTTATAGCGACTACACTTTTAGGCCAAAGTCAGAAGGTCAGTGGCATGAGGTGTTTATAGGTCAGGCAATGTGGATTTTAGAAATTTAAATGCATTATCATTTGAGACATCATCTTGGAAATCCTTTGCCAAATTTTCATATGCACAAATTCTGTGGACAAAAGCAAGTCCCAGAATTTTCCCCCCCAAATTTTCAAAAGTTCTGGATTTACCTTGGCTGATAAGCACAGGAGAAAACCCTTTTTTCCCATGTTTTTATAAAAATACTTTCTCGTTGCTTTCCAATATTTGTTATAGGTCATATCCTACATTTGTTATGCCAAGAATGAGCGCATATGACAGATTTTATAGCAGACTGAGTGCTATCATATTTTGCTTTTATTTGGGCCACCCGTTTGTCTGCTGGTCATAGGAAAAAGTTTTTGAAACATAGTTTTCAATTTTTAACCTTTCTTAGTTGCCAAGAAGCCATTTTCTTTTAAAGAGCAATAGTCATTTTTGTTTCATCAAATGTAGGAACCTACCCCCTAGTGCACTGAAGTAATCTAATTTTCTCTCGCCATGAGTATAAACACATTCTTTCACACAAATTACAGCCACAGCTTGGAAACAAGGCATTACAATATCACCACCACCTAAAGAATGTGACAAAGTCATGTTTCAGAAATGAATCTAAAGATCAAGAGAAAAGTTAATTTATTGGTGCAATGAATAACAATTTCTACTTACTTTGAAAACTTACTTCTAAAGGGCATTTTAGAGGCATTTTTATATGAAGTTTTCAAATATTATGCCATTCTCTCATGGATCCTATGTTTTTTGTTGTTGTTCTCCCAAAAAAAGGAAAGGAAAGTAATAGAAGAGTAAGAAGAAGTGCTACAAGCAATACAACAAGTTACTTTTTCAACACTGGGAGACTGCCAATGAATACCAGGTGCTGTAGGCCATATTTCAGAGGAAAGAACTGGCAAACCACTTCTAAGTATTCCTTGCATAAGAAAACCTTATGAAATTCATGGGGTTACCATAAGTCAACAGGTATCTTGAAGGCACATACATACACAACAAGCAAAGGCAACAGTGTTATTTCTCAAACACTGAAAAAAAACCAGGAATTATTTAAGTTTAAAACCGAGGGCTGTTCAGCAGTTAACGAGATTGTAAGCTGGAGTTAAAATCTTGTAACTGCAAGGGATTCACATTTATAGTCATTAATAACTAAACAACACCGCCAAACCCTACCCTTTTACCCTGGCAGCACCACAGCTGAAGGGTTTCCAAGGAACTGCAGACTTCAGTAGCAGGGAACCAAGGTTGCAGTGCTCTCCCTGCCGTGGGGCACATTGTGGCAAACAGTTGCAGAAGGACCCTGTTCTCAATGCACCCTGCAACCCAGGAATGCATTGCAGATGTTTTTTCCCCAGTGCCCTGATTTGCAACACCTTGGAAACCCTTTGGCTGGGATCCTGCTGGGCAGAAAAGTAGGTTGGGAGCATCATCAGACATAAGTAAAACAATGGAACTCCATATTGTTGTTACATCTGACAATGGAAGATCTCATCCTAAATTTCAAAGTTTTTATGACAGCTGTGAACACAACAAAATGCAACATTTACAGATTTATATTGCTTCTTCAGGGATTGGTACTGAACAAGAGAATGAATTTTAAGAGAGATATGGATGACATTTTTATAATAGATAACACAGCGCAGCTGTTCCAGGTGGATAAGGCTAGGGAAGTGTGAAATGTGGAGAACATTTCAAGTAAAGACATGTACGTCTATGCTTTCATGACCAGCTATGTGCCATCAAAGTGCAGGAGAGGAAGGGTCAAGTAGCTAGATTGCCTTGATGTGTTTCCTTTTGTCTGATCTATTGCTTCCTTAGCCATTGACTGTTCTATTCCTTTGTTGCCTACCAACAATTGACTGATCTATTGATTCCTTGTCTCTATTCTCACTTCTGACTTCACTTTCTCTCAGCCCTTCCTGTACCCAGAGGGATGATGAATGTACTCTGGCTTTTAGTCATCCTTTAAAGGAACTATCCATAAAGCTGGACTTACTTTCCAATTGGCTTCAGCATTTTGGATAGCTCCTTTAAAGTCTGACTTACAGAGCCAAAACAGATTTAGAGCTCCCTTGACATCACCCAACACTGGCCAACAGAGCCTGTCCTGCTCTCTCTATCAGATAAATAACTACCTTAATAATGCTTTCTCTTCATTTATGATAGCAGTTGATATGGATTCCAAGCAGCCAGCCTCCACACAAAACTGACAAAGAGAACAGTTGTGTGTATGTTGCGTGACCTACCTCACACTTCTTCATCTAAACCAATTGCTTCAGGTACAGTGGAAGAAACCATACCATTCTCAGTGTGCTGGTGAGATCAGCTTCTTCAGGTTCCATACATGGAATGAGACAAAGAAATATTCACCCTGCAACTCAGATGACATAATATCTTGGGCCAGTCTGGCCTTCTCCTTTAATTATCGAGTTCCTTCAAAGACACGAAGCCTTACCGTTCTCAAGTCTTACTGTTTACATCAAAAGCTTGCTTTTGCTCAAGTGGTTAAAGCTTATGCAGAGGGGTATTTTTAACAAACATAAATCTCTGGTATCTGGCAGGCAAAGCAGTTGGCTAGCTGATACCATAGTGGGTGGCCATGTTTCTTGCAGTATGTTTCAAAACATTTCTAATTAAACATTCCTAAAAGCAGCAGGTCTGGCTAATGAAGGGACCTGGTACTAACTACATACACAGAATTAACGCCAATCTCTTAAGCTCTAACGTCATCATTTATTCATAGCTTGGCTGTGTCTTACAATTACAGGTATTCTTTTATTCATACCTCTTTACAACGTCAAGTGCCGTCATTGAAGATTGCTGACACATTGACCCTTCCTTAGTTTTACATTAATTTTGTACAAACTAGAGAGAAAGGAAATTACAAAAAGAGAAACTGACTGCAGAAACAGAGATAGAGAAACATGTTTATAATGTAAATTTTTCCTTAAATAAAAGTAATATTTTGTCCAGTTTTTCAACATCTCAGTATTTGTCAAACACTGTTTTATTGGCTACAAGACCTAGAAAGTACACAAAGATACAGAAACAAATAGTCTTACATATAAACTATATTGGATGCAAATTTATTTCTGTTCCTTTCCTTTCAATGTGTAGTAGACCTTGACAATGCCTCCTCTACTGCAGCTATAGAAGAAGTCAAATTGGAAAAGCTACTACAGATGATCCCATAGGAACCATGATCTTACTGGTTCATCTGTCAGCCACCTGAAGCCGGAAAATATGAGCATATCTGCTAACAAGCCAAGAGCTTTTTCAATGGCCTGAGACACAGGGGAGGATAGGGAAGACAGAAAGAGCTGGAGGAGGAACAAGACTAACAGAAAGTGCAAAGACATTCAGAAGCGATGATGAAAGAGCTACAGAAAGTAGATAGAAGATGAGTCTAGATCAGGGCTGGGAATTATGCAGCCTTTCAGATGTTGTTGGATGTGATTTCCAACATTCCTCACCATTGCCTATGCTGGCTATTGCTGCTGAGACTGCATTCCAGCTATATCTGGTGGTCTTGCATAATTCCACACAGTCTACATGTGGAAAGAGCATGAAGGGAAGGAGGAACAGCAGAGACAGGTGAGGGAACTGAAGGAACATCCCAATCAAATCCAAGAAGAACTGGCCTGCAAAAGTAGTGTGCCTCTTGTTATCCTGAGGCCATCAATGTTCTAGTTCATACCAGAGGACTATACAGCACTCACACAGGAACCAAGAAATTCTAATCTTCAAGAAAATTATCCTCTCCTGTACAAATTGATCCTCACCAAAGTGTCAGGAATTTTTCTACCTTTTCAAGCAAAACTGATGACCCGACCTTTGAGATTCTATATTCCTCTTTCTTGGAAAAAGTGACAACCTAAAATAGGGAAATGAAGGGTGGACAGAGTGCTTGGTGCAGAGTGCTTAATAAAACAAAAACAAAAAACAGAAAATGCTGCACCTGACGTGTTGGGGTATTATTGTCCTGCAAGCCCAGTGGAAGAGATTCTGTGCCCTAGGCTAGGTCCAAGGTTGAGATGATACAACTTTTTTGTGAGTGTTGTAACCAAAGTGTTGAAAAGTTGCTTTGTTGCACTACAATCCCCAGAATTCCTCCAGACTACATGACCACTGGCCTTTATTTTCAAGGAAACAGAGCTCTCAAGTGATTACGGTAGAGGCAAGGAAAGGTTTTCCAGCACCAACCTCTTTCCACCAAGCCCACAGCATGTTCTCCTCTTCTGAAGATCTTAAGTGGAGGTTCCTTCTCTCTCTCCTTTCTGCTTTTCCTCACGTTGTTTTTGCCTCATTGGAGAGATACTGAAAATGTCTGTCAGTGTGGTTCTTCCCTAAAGGTCATGCATGGAAACTGGCTGAGCTGCATGGAGGGTCCTGTGCTTCCCAGGCATCCAGGCAAGCTGATTGGCCAGAGCAAGGGAAGCAGTCACACCAGTCAGCCTGAGCTATTTGCCAAGCCATGCCACCACTGACATACAATATCCCCTTTCTGTTCTGCAGACCCCCCACCCCACCATGTCCCCAAGGCACAAAGTTGCCGCTGAGTAATCTGTGAAATTTCCTTCTATTAATAAAGCTTAAATTCTTACCTTCTTTATAGTGGGTCAAACCGAAGATCAAAACCTTAAAAAGGAAGCATACCCATGGTTACTGCGAACAATCTAAACGGAAATAACCAATGAGAAGAAGGGCCATTTCCGCACTAGCTGTTATAGTGCTATAATTCCACTTTCAACATCCTATGGAATCCTGGGGTTTGCAGTTTTGGGAGGGGCCAGCCAGCCTCTCCTGAAACTGCAAACCCCAGGATTCCATAGGATGTTGAAAGTGGAATCATAGCGCTATAACAGGCTAGTGCGGAAATGGCAAAGGTATCCAAAGAAGCTTGCAGAAAGTATATTGCCAGTCCTTTCCTGCATCCCTGTTTCAGTCACCTTTTTACTGGATTCCATCAGTAGTAAACACCTCATGTTTGCTTTTACAACATTCACCCTTCCTCTTTCACCTTCTGTTTCTTCTCTTTCTGTATCCTCCACTTTTCCAGTGTGAGCAGCTATAGTTGACCTACAGCAAACTTACATAAAAGGAATTTTATCCTTTTTTCTTCCATGCTGCCCTCTGTGTTTCCATGAAAGAGATCTAAAATGGTAGTCCATTTTTTCTCAAGACAGACCTTGCTGTGATGTCTAGAGAAACCTCCCCTTTGCCCCATGCCCTGGTAGCAACAAGCCAATTAGTTACCACTGCTCTTAAGTTTTTGTGTCTTAAAAGACAGCTTTGATCCTGAACATGCGTGACAAAAGTCATTCCTATTTTTCTTACTAACATTCTTTCCACCCCCGTTTCTTCCTCTCTATATTTAAAATTATTGGGTTAGATATATCAGGATAAATTCCAAGCAGAGATTGACTAACCACATTCACCTTAACATGTGACTTTCCCATGAGCATGTCCAAGACAGAGGCCAAATGAAACTGAATAAGGTAAGTGAATGAAACATTCTGGAATACAAATACTGAAGGGGTGACAGTTCTAAGATATTTTTAGTGTTATCAAGGCACAATTTATTAGGAATCTATGTGTGGACTAAGTGAAATGTCTCAGCCTACTCACCTGTGTAAGAAAGGAAAGAAGATTTTTCAAATGTCAATAGCTGCCATGGGACTCTCCCAGATTAGTCTAAACTGTGAATTTTCACTATGTAGCTCCTTGGTTTTTGCTGAATTTTGCTGGGTTTTGCTGGGGTTTGTTGTCCAGTCATTCCATTCTTTTGGGGGCTGTTTGTAGCATACCCTCCAACTATCCGGAATTGGTGGAACAATCCCAATTAGTCCTCAGTTGTCCACTTTTTCAGCTGCTGTTTGAAATGTCCCAATTTCCTTCTCTTTCTCCCTCTTTCCCCCTTTGTCCTCAACTTACTTCAGTTGCTGCAAACTGAATTCAAAGTACAAAAGTAGTTTGCATTCAATTAGCTGAGCCTGGGAAAGAGGAGGATGACACAAAATCTTGCCCTTCCCAGTAGCCTCAGGCAAAAGCCAAGTGCAATAGTGTCTCCTAGGAATAAGAATGTTAATCTTGGAATGTGGAATAATTCTAAAATAATTAACAGTGGGATAGGCCAATGATGTCAGTGTACCTAAAAAACAACAACACCTAGTGTTAAAATAACCCCTCATGTTAAAATATAAACACAAAAAAGGAAAGCAAAGGAAGGGGAAAAGAAATATGTGGGATATAATTACAGACAAGGTATATTGACTGGTTGTCTCTATATAATGACTGTAGGTACCCCTCCCTAGAAACTATTTAGAGTTGCTGTTGATTTGTGACTAAACACTATGAACTTCAATGATGAGTGGTGAATATTTTTATTTTCAGCCCTGAGGTATGAGCCTTTTAGCTGCAATAACAGCATGCAGGAGTCATCTGTGTTGACCATCAATTAAGTTCCAAATCATAGGAATATAATTTAAGATATAGATGCATCTTCAAATGTGTGCCTTCCTTTAGTTGAAAAGACTTGAAAATGTTCATTTGAAATGTCTCTTAACCTAGAAGAAAGGTAGAAAATAATCCAAATCAAAAGTTAAATGCCTACAGAGAAACCAAATTCCTTCAAATTCATAAAAATCATAGTTACCAATTAATTTTGCCTTCTTCTATCTGGTGCCCTCATGACTAAAAGTCAGGAATTATGGGAGATGTAGGATTATCCATGTTATTGTCATTTTGACTTCTATGTATGATTGTAAAAGCTGGAAAGTGAAGACAGCTGACAGGAAGAGAATCAACTTGTCTGATATGTAGCATTGGATAACAGTTCTATGAGCACCATGGGGCTGCCAAAAGGACAAATAAACTGGTCCAATAGCAAATTAAGCCTGAAATCTCCCTAGAAACCAAGATGGCTAAACTGAGATTGTCATATCTTTTTTTAATATATATATATATATATATATTTCACACATTTAAAACATACATATCTATACATTATTTATATTACAATAGATACATTCTTGGTCCTTCCAATCTTCTCCAGAATTCCTAACTATTGCATATATCATTGTTCTACATCTTTACACATCCAAATTCTTGTTGTTTCTGCATTCAATCTATCATCACCTTATTCTTATTGTTCTGTCTTTTCATCTTTAAATCCTCTTAAATGCAAATTACTTTTCAGCCAGCATATCATACATATCATATATCATATCAACATATCATCATATCAACATGTCATCAGTCATTTCATCTTTTCCCCCTTATATGTATTGTTTCCTTACATGTTGGTTACCCAGCTTTAATATATCGCAGTTGTTCCCATTCTATTTCTATTTCATCATCTGTTTTACCCTTTAGTCTCTGTGAAACTATGTCTGCATTCCTGTTTTCTAATACAGTAATCAACCATTGATCCATTGTTGGAATTTCCTGATTTTTCCATACTTTAGCATATTCAATTCTGGCATGTACAGAGATTGTCAAATCTTGAGAGGACAAGACTCATTAGAAAAGACAGTGGTGCTTGGCAACATAGAAGGCAGTAGGAAAAGAGGAAGACTGCATTACAAGTGGATAGCCTCAGTCAAGGAAGCCACAGCTCTGAATCTGCAAGAGGTCTTCTTAACAGGGTGATCTGGAGGCCTCCCATTCATAAGGTCAACATAAGTTGGAGTCAACAGCAATTAAAACAAAGCCTAAAATATCTAGGGCCATTTCTGCACTACTCTGTTATAGTGCTATTATTCCACTTTCAACATCCTATGGAATCCTGGGGTTTACAGTTATGGGAGAGGCCAGAAGCCCCTCCCAAAACTGCAAACTCCAGAATTCAATAGGATGTCGAAACTGGAATAATAGCACTATAACAGGGTAGTGCAGAAAGGCCCTAGAAGTTACCAAGTCATCTAGTAATGAGAGCCTCCTTTCAAAGCCTCCTTTCACCTTTCTTTGAAAGGCAAACAACTTTTTTCCTTCAGCTCAGTTTAAGAAGCACCACCTGGGCCTGCTGGATTCTCAGAAATGAGGCTATCGTCACATGACTAACTATATTGATTCAGGACCAAATCCCTCTGTGTTCTGTTATTTCTAAGCAAGTGTGCTCAGGGCTGCAGCTAAAGACTTTGTGGAGTTTGAAGGGATTTCATGTCATCACCTGCAGCACAGAGTAAAATGTGGGCAAGTCAAGGCTGCTTAATTTTTCCGCTCTTGTCAATTTACAGTCAAACCCTGCTGCTTTGACTTCTACAGGAGGTATGGGGACAGAAGTTCCCTGACTTCTTTTCCTGCACTCGTTTTGTTCACAAATCAAGATAAACTGAGAGTTAAGCTACGTGCAATGCTCATTGCATAGTGTGAGGAAACTGAGACATCATCACTATCATCACTGTTGTTGTTGTTGTTTCTTACCTGTCTCTCCTTCTGGACTGATGTGTGGAACAACAACTGATTAAACACAGAATGCCAGCTAAAAGAACATATGAAATCAATACATATTAAAAATCATCAACACATACATAATACATTCATAATCTAAAAATCATCTAGATAGGCTTGCTAAAAGAGACCGGTCTTTACTCTATATTCTAAATCACGACAGAGCATTTCCTCTGGCAGGTCATTCCACAATGTGGATGTGCCCAAAGAAAATGTCCTCTAGGTAACAATTGTCAGCCTAGTTTTGGCTGACTGAAGTAAAAGTCACCCAGAGGACTTTGAGTTTTCAGGGCAGATTATATGAGAGAAGGCGACTCTGTAGGTAACCTTACAAGTAAGCATTGTGAGAAATGTTTAATATCTTCCCCAAGCTCTTCTCTTCCCCTTAAAATCCCCATCCCCCTGTGTAGGGGCAGAAAGGGACTCAATTCCATGGAGGGAGATTTTTAGGAAGAATAACATTGGAGAAAGAAGTTTCAAACTCCTTCAACTTTGTCAGTTGAGTCTGATCCAAACCAGGTTCCTGCAAGCTTACTTGCAAAGTAAGGAAAATTCCAGAGCGATAGCCATTTTTGTCTGGTTCCATACTTTTTTAAAAAAAAGTCTTGTGACACTTTGAGAACTAGCCAATTTATTTCAATATAAGCTTTTGTGTATTCCATGAGAGCTTATGCTGAAATCCATTGGTCAGTCATCAAGGTGCCATAAGTTTCCTCCTGACATTCAAAGAAGCAAATCTCAACTGCACACTATACAGATTCAATAGCATGTAGTTTAGCCTGTAGCTTTCTATTTACAGTTGAACAGAACCACAGAATGAGATGAAAAAAAAGAGAGTATAAAGATCCTAGGTAATGAAAGCAGGAAGGGAATAGAGAAGAGTAAGGCCCTTTTCGCATGGCATTTTCCATATGAAAGAGGGCCTAGAGCATTGCGCAATTGCAAGGAGCGATCTGCATGATGCACTCACAATCACGCAACACTCCAGGGGCAAGCAGGCGCTGATCGCGCACCTTTTCATTTTTGGCTTGAAGCCAAAAATGGTGTGTGATTGCACATTGCTTCCGGGCCCTGTACACACTTACCTGGCATGCGGAGCCTCTGGAGCCAGGCCAGTCATGCTTCCTGCCCCAGTGCAGCCTGGGAAGGTCCCAGGCTGCACTGCGGAAGGAAGAGGCAGGGCTCTCACATGAGCAGGCAGCTCTTGCAGAGCTGAAGCAGCAGGGAAGGGAAAACCCCTCGGCAGAGGCTGCTCATGTGATCTCCACACCCCAGCGCTGGAACAAGGTAAGGTGCAGAAAAGGCCTATGATGGGGAAGAAAGAGGAGCAATAGTCTTTACAGAAGTCAGTAGTTCTGGTGGTGTGAGAGATGGCAGTGTGAGCAAAGCAGCATTGTTTTCCAGATTTTCACCCCATCATCCCACTACTATTTGTTCCACACATTCAGCAGAAATTTTGGGGCCCTTATATTTCAAAACACTGACAAACTGTCTGACTTGGGATAATAGAAGAGAGGGAGACTGAGAGAAGCATGCATACCACGTTAGCCTTGCTTCCTTTATCAAACTAAATTGTCAACTACAGACTAAAGCATAAACAGACACGGGAGAGTAATTCCCAGTTAGCAAAGTGGGGTTACATTCTAAGTAAAGATGGATAGAGTTGTATGATAAAGCCTGGGCATAAGTCCTATTGAACATACTAGAGCTTAATTCTGAATAGATATGTCAAACAGGGCACTTAGAAACTAGTGTTTGACTTGATTCTCCAGATGCAAGCATTGTTATAAAAGGCAGCCAAGATGCAACATTCTGCTTATTTGTTAACCCTTCTTCAGTAAAGGTAAGAGACCTTTTTGAGAGATGAAGCTGTTAATGCGAAGAACCATTCTCATCCTCACATTTATAGATCAAATTTGAAAATCAGATTGATATGAAAATGAAACCATCTACCAGGAGAGAGAAAAAAGACCTTGCCTGAAGATAAGGAAGTAAGTAATGAAAGGTACAGGGGAGAAAACACTGTCTTATTTATTCAGACAGGCTTCTTGTTTCATTAATTCATGGTTCTGCCCCTGCCCCACTGTTGTGAATTACATTGCCTAAGCAGATTGCCCTGTTCTTAAATATTGTTTGCAGATGTAACATGGAAATGAGACATTTCCCACTTAACTGTATTTAGGTGGAGAGCAGGACACACGTTACATTGGAAAAGATACAAGAACATTGAAAATGACACGAAAATGTTATTACTGTTTTTTTTATTCTGAATCTTCTTTTCACACTCAAGTAGTATGGATATATATATATAGTTGTTTGTATACATATATTTGTACTTCTTTCTTTTATTTTGGCTATATCAATATACAGCCATTGAAAATACTGCTCAATTTAAAAAAATTAAAAATGAGAATGACACAAGAATGGTGACATCTGATACTGCATACACAGATCAAAACCCACTTCATTTTAAGAAGAGAGAGAGAGAAGATGCTCTGTACTTCACTCTACATCCTCTTCTAAGAGAAAAGCCAATCTTCCTGACAACAAAAATACAGTCTTTTACTCTGGAAACAGTGTGATCATTATTGGAAACATCAGCTTGCTGTAGAAGAGAAATATAATTGCAACAAAATATATTATCACTGACAATAATTCACTTTACTTTCTTTTTCAAATTTCTCCCACAGTCTACAAAACAAAACACAAATACTCTCCTGAGATCAGATTTGATTTTTTTCCTGCAGAAAGCACCAGAGTAAGCAGAGTGCTAGTTTTCTTTTCTGCTTAATCCTTCATTGTTTTATTCCCCCACCGCATCTATAAAAATATGCTTTCCTACCTAGGTGCCCTTTAAGCATTACAGCAGTATGATGGGAGGCACTTTTCCATGGTAACTTCCTAAAAGGTAGCTGTGTCTAATCTCTGCAGCAAAAACAAGAAACTAGCACAGTAAAGGTTCACCAGTTTATTACGGCAGAGATCCACTGTATCAGATGCAATAAACTTTGGTCCATGAAAGATAATGATGGTGATGGCGATTACTATTACAGTACTGTTCCACCTTTTTCCTAGTCTGGAGTTCAAGGTAGCTTACAAGTATTAAAACAGATTTAGCTAAAAAATAATTACACCATACAAAAGTTAAAAATATAATTAAGCTATCAATGAAACTAAAAGCAGCTAAAATCATAGGCTGGAATTCACTACAGCAGTTATGAATTTGTAACCTAAAGTTAAACACTAATGACTGGTCTAGATTCCCAGTTTCTATGTATTCATTGCATTAAGGAATATGGAAAAACTGCAAAAGTCATAGCATCATAGAGTTGGAGGAGAGCCCAAGGGCCATCCAGTCCAACCCCCTGCCATGCAGGAACACACATCAAAGTATTCCCAATGGAAGGCCATCCAGCTTCTGTTTAAAATCCTTCAAAGAAGGAGACTCCACTACACTCTGAAGCAGTAGATTGCACTGGTGGACAGTTCTGACCATCAGGAAGTTCTTCCTGAGGTTCAGGTGGAATCTCCTTTCCTGAAGCTTGAATCTATTGCTCCTTGTCCTAGTTTCCAGGGCAGCAGAAAACAAGCCCGCTCCTCCTCAACATGACATTCCTTCAAATATTTAAACATGGTTATCATGTCCCCTCTTAACCTTCTCTTCTGCAGACTAAATATACCCAACTCCCTAAGCCATTCCTCATAGGGCATGGTTTCCAGACCCTTCACCATTTTGGTCAGCCTCCTCTGGACACATTCCAGCTTGTCGATATCCTTCTTGAATTGAGGTGCCCAGAACTGGACACAATATTCTAAATGAGGCCTAACTAATGCAGAATAGAGTGGTACCATTACCTCCCTCGATCTAGACACCATACTCCTATTGATGCAACCAAGAATCACGTTGGCTTTCTTGGCTGCCGCATCACACTGTTGACTCATGTTGAGCTTGTGATCTACCAAGACTCCTAGATCCCTTTCACATGCACTGCCACGCGTCCCCCATCCTATATTTGTGCATTTCATTTTTTCCGCCTAAGTGTAGGACCTTACATTTGTCTCTGTTGAAATTCATTTTGTTAGCTTTGGCCCAGCTCTCCAAATTGTCAAGGTCATTTTGAAATTTGATCCTACCCTCTGGGATATTAGCAACCCCTCCCAATTTGGTGTCATCTGCAAATTTGATCAGCATGCCCTCTTCTCCTTCATCCAAGTCATTGATGAAGATGTTGAATAGCAGCAGGCCCAGGACAGAACCCTGTGGCACTCCACTAGTCACTTGTCTCCAGGATGAAAAGCAGCCATTCATGAGCATCCTTTGGGTTTGGTTGGTCAACCAATTACAAACCCACCTAACAGTAGCCCTGTCCAGCCTGCATTTTACTAGCTCCTTTGCAAGAATGTCATGGGGAACTTTGTCAAAGGCCTTACTGAAGTCAAGATATGTCATGTCTACAGCATTCTCTTCATCTATCCGGCTTGTAACCCTATCATAAAAAGAGATAAGATTAGTCTGGCATGACTTATTTCTAAGAAATCCATATTGACTTTTCGTGATTATGGCATTGCTTTCTAAGTAATTACAAACTGACTGTTTAAAGATCTGTTCTAGGATCTTTCCTGGTATTGATGTCAGGCTGACCGGGCGATAATTATTTGGGTCCTCTTTTTTCCCCTTCTTGAAGATGAGGACAACATTTGCCCTCCAGTCACCACTTGCTAGATAGAAGCTGGAACAGAAGTCTCTTCCCCTGTCAGTTGGTAAGCAGCTGACTGATGTTTTCATATCCCCTTGTGCAAGCAATCTCTGGTGTGAGAGGGAATTGTGACAGGGACCCTGTTCTGATTGTTGCAACAGAGATTGCTTGTGCAAGGGGTAGACGGGAACATCATTCAGCTGCTAACTGATCAACAGGGGAATAGACCTCAGTTACTTGCAGTGGCTGCTGGCGAGAGTAAGTGGGGATGAAAGTGTTGGGCCAGGAGAAACTACTTAGCTCTGTAACTAATGTGGTCATATAGCTAAGTAGCTGATAAAGAATTCCAGCCATGATCATAAAAAAGAACAACAAATATAAATAACATAACTATCAGGATACATGATGCCTCTCCTATGTAGAGCTGCTGGATGTGGATTGAATGATAGTCAGTGAATGACAGTCAGTGTAGAGGCAATCCTATGAACCCTTCTGGAGTTTAGATAGAGCACTGCAAAGTATCAAGTGGTAATTGATAATTGCAACAATGTATCCATTGGGAATTTGCCTATGTGTTACAATATATCAAATGGTTGATTGGTTTATTGCCTATTGCTACAATGTACCCAGTGAAGGGAGAAAATCAGAGTAGGCAAAAACAAAAGTGTCAGAAAGTGTTTTGGGAACTCACAGTGTCTAAGATAAGGGGCAGGAAATATATTCATGCCCCAGCGAGGAAAGGAAGGTAAACAAATGCATGTCTGGGAAATCTCTGAAGATGCGGGATGATGTTAAATTGATGATCCTCTTCAATCACAGCTTTCCACGCCTAAATTTTTTATGTGTGAGTATAAAGCCTATGAGCACCATGCATTCTTTAGTCTCAGCAGCTTTGGAAGAAGTGTGCTGTGTTGCTTGCTTGGCTACCAATAAACACTACTGTCTACCTCAGAGTGGACTTTGTGGATTGCGAGTTATCCAGGGCGTGGCAATAGCATATAGCACATGAAAGGTCCACTTTTCCCCGAATAGTCAACCCACAAAGGCCTGCCAAAACTGTTTTCACTGGCCCACAAAAGGATAGCAAGGAGGATCCCAGTCTAACCTCTCAGCTTATGCCACAGTGCAGGTTTTTTTTTTCAGCAGTGTCATACCATTAAATTTTAAGATACAGGCAGTCATCATGCTGGTACACAATACCTAAACCTTAAGGGGAATTCCAAAACGCAAGTAGCTGTGTCGCTCCATACCAACAAACCAGTTCTAGCAGTTTTCATCACCATCAGGCGTGGGTTGTTTCTAGAGCTAAACGTCTTAATTGTCCTTCTACAATCAAATAGTTAAACCAACAGGAAAAGCACCTCTTTAAGCACTTACCTTCCATGTCAGTGGGAATCTACTCAAAGTTCCATTCTATAATTCAAGGAAGTGATCCAAAGTACTGATCCTTGTTTGAAGATAGAGTTCATACTTTGGATGGAGAATACCTAAGTGTAATGGATCCTGTGGCTTGCCTGATTGTGTTGTGATATATTATCAAATTTTACTCTGTCTGCCTTCTTTCACTTCAAATTAAAATTGCCACTTTCCCATAGTTTTCTCATTAGCAAGAGCTGGTTTGGCACTGTTAGCAGGCAATCATGTTTAACCACTAGTCTGATCCTGAAGGTGCATTTCATTCTGAATGATGGTACAGTCAGTACAGAATCTCTTTATATGCATAACACCTGCTGTTTCTATTAATCAGATATGGTTTATGTGATTGTGAAAGGGTGAGCTCAGTGGAATGATTAAATTCAAACTAACATCGCATAAACATTTCGGCCTCCCTGGAAATTTGTAGGCTGCATCTCTCCCACCACCCCCTCCCCCTCACTCTCTTGAGTTGGAGGCTTTCAAATTGCTTATTATACCTGCCTGACAGATAGATGCACAACATATGCCTAATTGTTCTCCAAAGGGGATAATTGTCTTACCATGCTAAAACTATCAATAGAGTTTAATGAGAGATGTTTCTAGCACCTCAGAAGATTTGTCCTGAATGGCGGCAAACACACACTAAGAATATTTGAGCAAAATGTGAGACATGTTATGCTGGCCCTACCATGAGGCAGAATGGTCACCTCAACCAACAGATTTGGGTTTTATTAAGAGGTAGAAAACTGTTATTTATTTTCTTATTGTATTTGCACTGCCAGGAGTCTCCTTTACATGCCACAGTAGCTTGGCTAGCTTTGGACATTTCCACACCTTGACTTTGGTGAGCGGTGGCACCATTTGCTGCTCTGCTTCTGGCATAGAAATATCTGTGGCCACTGGTAGTTGGTGACTTACTGATAGTTGGTGTCTTCCATTTCAATGGGGCAGTGAATCCACTAAACTTTCTAGTATGAACTTCAAAAGAGCAATTTAAGGTGCTTTACTGGATCACCCCCCCCCAACTAGTTCAGCAACATGGATAGTTCCTTTAAACTTTGAATTGATTCGCTGCCCCATTGTTTTGGAAGCCACCAACCATCATTGGAGCCATCCCTGGACAGAGAGTATACATAGACTTAAAGGTGTGTATGAAGCATGACTTTCCCATTTCTTCCTATGCATTTTGCACCCAGCAACTTACTAAATAGATTGACGACTATGACTGGCATCCTATTAGTTGGACTTAAATTCCTGCAAATCCAAGTTATGTCTGTATGTGTCCTTTTTTTTTTTTTTTAATTACAGTGGTCAACATTCTCTACCTCTTGCACACAATGACCCAACCCCTAGATAGTCTGACGTTCTCTTGCTACCTTCTACTCATGGCCATTTAATGGCCAGTGCAGAGCAGTGGATGCCTGAGAATCATCTGGCTTTGTGGCTATATCCACATGTGCAACAATGAATGCATCTTCCATGATTTCTTGGGGGTCTTTGGGAGGTTCTGGAAAATGATGCTATCATTGTGCATTTGGCTGTACTCACATAGCCAGCTATTTCTCAGCTATCCTCCACTCTCCATGGTGGAATTTTACAATACATCTGCCGATGGCAGAAGTTCAGCTAAGGCACTTGCAGAAAGAGCGTGTTTGGGGATTATATTCAACAGACGTCCCCTTGATTTCTTTTTCAGATGGAAGGAGTGAAATAGAGGAACATTAGGACAAAGCCTTGCTGCCACAAAGGAGAGTCACTTTTTCTCATCATCTTTTTTAGAGTGGATCCTTCATCCTAAGGCTCCCCATTCTTACAACTTGTGTTTTGAACAAGGCAGAAGGAAGAAAAGGCATAACTCTCTCTAGTCAGTTTTCTAGCTCCTGCTGCAACTTTCAGGGGAGTATCTTCCTGATGTTGTTGGATTTCACCTCTCAGCATTTCTCGTTATAGGTTGTTTTAGCTAAAGCTCCTCTTCTGTCTTCTCATTCTTTTATACTGAAACCAATCTTCCAGCATGAGGTGAGCACACACACACGATCCAGAACAGAATGTGGTTCTCTTATATTTCTAGTGTAACTTTTTTACAGAACAGAGATTGCTGCTGAGCCCAATCTGATTTCTAAAGCAGCCCACCGGCAGTGCTCCACCTTATAAGGTATGGTGCAGAAAGTGCAACGACACAGCATCTCTCTCCAAAATAGGTAATAAAGGCCAAATTGCTAGTGCTGTCTAGGAAATCATCTTTATTCTGCTTTCATTTGCTGCACTTCTGTGTACCTTTTCCAGAGATGAAGCCTCACTGAAATCAATAGGCTTTCTATGTGACTAGGCATGCAAGTGCACCCACAGAGGATACAGAGAAAGGTGTTGCCTTTCAGAAACCTTTGTGTATGTGTTTGTGCTCAACCATGTGTGTACTGGCTCATATGTCGCCTGCACAGGTGAGCATTATTGTATAGCTGAAAACATGAAAAATAAAATAGAAAGGCATACTCAGAACAGGGCAGACATGCATATATGAACAGTTCAAAGGCTGGCCTCTACTGCTGTCCGTCTGCTGACAGCTGCCAACTTTTGCAGTGCCAGTGACTGTTCAACTGCAAAAAGACAATCTGGAGTCTGTTTCTTGTTTTACAATTGGATAGTTCCTGAGAGACCCACCAGAGTGCTTTACTGGGAAGGGTCAGGCCAAGCTTTATCAGGTTAGAATTCTGATAAAGAGGTTATTTTTCTCGTTTTGATGCTTATTATTCTATATTTGAATTCATGCTTTCCTCCTTGCATCTACAGTCCTGCCAGGAGCCCCACTCAGGTCTCTATAAGCTATGTGTATATTTGATTCTGATGCTATCTAATCCCCTCCTAGGTTAAAATCCTACCCCCTACCCAAAGGAACTTTGTCAACACAGCAACCATTTCTTTTTGTCTTCTCAACGGTCTGTTGCCACCTTCTGGGTACCATCACAGTATGGCATTGTGTCATCACGACTGAATTAAAAGCAAAACCATCACTTCCTTGTAGTGTTTGTACCCCCCCCCCTTAGAACCACCGTGGGAGGTCCTGCTAGTGATTACAGCCATGTGAAATTTTTATTATTTGAAGTGCAGGTAAATGATCTGTTCTGACTTTTTCAGCTGTTGTTGAGGATTATTGTGGCTGGTTTTGTGTATGAAAGGAGTACGATGATGATTATAGTGGAAATGGATTTGCTTTTGTTGTTGAGCTGGATTTGCAGAACAGGAAGATAAGCTGCAGGAAATAAAAAGGTCATGAACCTTTTAGCATACATTTTATGTACGTAAGGCTATAAGATATATGCAATATCAGTGTCCATTCATAGTTTTATGTACAAAAATACATACAAGAAACAAAAATAAATCCTTGTAAAATCCATAGTTGTGGGGGGAGGATGACAAAGATGACAAAGGAGGTCAAAAAAAAAAAAGAGGAAGGAAGGAGGAGGGAAAAAAGGAATGTGACAGCACCTTTAAGACTAACTGTTTTTTATTTTTACACGAGCTTTCATGGATATAAACCCACTTCTTCATATGTAGTATAAAAGAGGCAAAGGTATACATCTAGTGAAAAGACCTGGAGATAGTGTAAGCATGAGTTGTGCACCCTTAGCCAGTGTAATTTGGCAGATAGGCCTTCAGTGAAATGTCTATTGTGTAAGCTGTTAGCTGGAGTTGTCATGTAAGGCGCTTGTGAATGCTAACGTTACAAAAATTTAGCATCCAAACTTTATGAAATATGTAGGATGCTTTCAGGCTTCAGGTCCACAGATTTAAGGCTTTGGCACTACAAATACAAACTCTCTTCATTTCCATTTGTAATATAGTGAGATACCAAAGTTACTGTAAATAACGTTCTGAAGAATAATATAATGTTTAAGAGTATCAGAAGGATTACACAGTAATTCTTCAGTCATACCTTGCAAACATTCAGCAGAATATGAAATATTATGGTAAAAAAATGAAGGCTACTTAAGCAAGCAGCTGTAATCCAAAAGACTTGAGTGTTCTGAATTCTGTATGGGATGGCAGCCAGTAGGTCTGTTTATACAGACCACAAGGAAAATGGACACATTATTTTAACAGTGTTTTATCCTGCCACAAAACAAGTAAAAGTTAGCCACCCAGGAAGCAATTTTGAAAGTTTAAAATCTTGCAAATACGCAAGCAAGGTCCACCAATATCAATTTGCTTTAAATCCTGGCTCAGCTAGGATGAAATAACTAAAAATTACTGGGAGGAGGAGGAGGAGGAGGAGGAGAGGGATTTTCAGTCCTAGCCCAGAATATGTGGACCCCTTAACCTTTAAATGTTCCTGTGCTGTAATGAAGCATTTAATAGTGTCTATTTATTCAACAAGTTGGCATTTGTTAGGCACTTAGAATCAATCCTGTTTTGTTTTGTTTTACCTTATGGCCAGTTGAAGGCCCTTTGGTCTTATGGTCAATTTCTGACTTTTCCATGTCCAAAGCAATACACAAATGTTTTAAATAAACAATAAATAGATAAGCTGGGGCTTTCAAGTTTGTAGCTTCCCTTTCCATCCCACTGTCTACATCAGTCTTCCTCCAAATCTCATATCTCATAAAAACCTAGTAGATGATCTGAATGAGATCATCAGACCATCTGTTACAGTATGTTCTGAACCAACTGATAGCAATTAAACATTTCATTCAGATGTCTTACTTTTTCCTGCATAAAGATACCAAGAGTGAACTGATTTTCACACAGAACTGCGTGCATTCTATGACTGAGGTGTGGCTCTTTCCCAGCTTTCTCACACATGTATGTTTCTGCACAAAATTTATCTCAGTCAAACAAATTTCATGCTGCCTTCCCTTTCTTCAAAGCATAACCTAGCCAAGCACCAAGTGAAAACAATTCATGTTGAATTTTCCCCTTACATTTCAGACAGTTTTTGTTCTTAGTAGAAAGCCTCAGTTGAAATTGATGGCAGGGTCAGAGTACTCTGCAAATGGTGGATCTGCTTCTCCTTGAGATTCCCGAGAGCTAAATAGCCCTACAACTTTTATAAAATTTTCCTGGTTGAACATATTTCTTTTCCTTTCAGTACGACTCTATCTTACTTTGGTCTTATGGTCAATTTCTGACTTTTCCATATTCAAAGCAATACACAAATGTTTTAAATAAACAATAAATAGATAAATTGGGGCTTTCAAGTTTCAAGCCATTACTTTGAATTAGGTCCAGAAAGCAGCTAGCAACCAGCAATATTGGAGTGTGACAAAGTTCTGGGGTGTGGCTATTCTGGTTGCCCAGCAACCTGTCACATGGAGTAATATGTTCTGAATACCATGTACCAGTCAGCAATTTAGGACCTTTTACCAGTACACTGCTACAATGTTATTATTCCACTTCAACATCCTGTGGAATTCTGAGGTTTGTAGTTTCCTGAGGCCAAAGAGCTCTCTGGCTGAGAATTCTAAATGCCCCTCCCTAAACTGCAAATGCCAGGATTCCACAGGATGTTGAAAGTGGAACAATAACACTGTAACAGTGTAGTGCAGAACAGCCCTTAGTTGTCGAATTTCATCAGGTGAAACTTCTGAACATACTTCAGGAGGGTTGTTCTGTAGAATGCACTGCAGCAATAAATACATGATGTGTAAGACACAGATGACTGTTGCTAAATGACATTGACTCAGGGAAGGTCATAGCTGGTACACAAAGCAAGTTGTGGAAAAAGATTCCTTGCCATCACTGTTGCCTGAGACTCCAGAGACACTGCACAGTCAAACCGTATTTCTAGACTATGAGAGTATGTGCAACATAATCTCATTTGAGATTAAATGCAGATACTAGTTATATGAACCAATCCCTCCATATGGACACATGAAGGACCAGCTCCACCATCAAAGAAAGAGTGGGTTGGCTGCATCAGGGGGCAGATGCCAGTAGGGTGGTGCTGGCAGGAAATGGTAGCAAAGTACCAGAAGACAGAGCTATATGGTCCATGCTGCCTGCCCTATGCCTCCTAAGCACCTGTCTTCTGTAGATTTTAGCTAAAAGGGCCATCAGCTTCCACAGAAAGAATGGAAAGAGGTGCTGTGTTGTCTTTTTTCCCAGGCAGCAAAATGTCCTGGACCAGCCCTTGATCGATAGGATCTGCTTGCTCATGACAGGAAGGTTTTAAACAGTGGTTGGATGGTTATCTGTTGGAGATCCTTTAGCTATAGATTTCTCTGCATTTGTGGAGGGGAAGGGTAGATGAGATAACCCTTGAGGTACATTCCAACTCTATGACTGTAACATGGTTCTTGTTCCTTTGAATGGTCCAGGTTTTCTAATCACTGTAAAACATAGCAACCTCTATTTCTTAATTACCTAGAACTGTTAAAAGCCCAGGACTCCTGATAGATCACAAGAGTATCAGTACCTCAGTGTGAGAATGTTTCCTTACTTCTCATATTGCTTTTGATAGTCAAATAAAGTTTGCAGGCTTTAAAAGAATTTACAGAACCAGAGACAATATCCTGTATTCAAACAATGAGTCCTTATATCTTGAATAGATGGAAGGAAAGCAGGTACACAAAGCCTTTCTGTGTGAAAGCTAGAGTTTGGCTGGGGGAATTCTGGGAGCTGTACCCAAACTGGAACTTTTCCCACATTGATACATACAATCTTTTGGACAATCTCTACTCTGCATTTCTGAGCTGGGTGAAAGCAGCACACAATGTCATGCCCTGCTTCCAGAACATGGACTCTCACTCAGAGGTTGAAGCAGGGGGCATGCCAGGAGGTTACAGTGCCACAAACAAACCAGGGGGCAGTGCCAGCTCCAGCAGAGAGCCCTTCCCCTTCAGACACAGAAGATAACTTATCAGTACCTACCTTTGCTGAGCGCAGACAACAGAGAGAGAGCCTACGCCAATCCCAGAGAATATATAACTGCCAACAATTAATCAGGTAACATCTGTGTTAGGTTTCTGATGTATATAGCTGCTGCCCTTCCCCTCTGGGGGTTGTCAGAGCTCATCTGACCTCTCTATTTCCTGGGTGCCTTGCTGAATTCTATACCTGATTCTGGGTTACCCTGACTGTGGATCACCCTGACTAACTTTGAACTTGCTGCCTCTAAACCCTATTGGACTTT
The DNA here is from genome assembly GCA_948472985.1 of Iguana delicatissima. Lineage (NCBI taxonomy): Eukaryota > Metazoa > Chordata > Lepidosauria > Squamata > Iguanidae > Iguana > Iguana delicatissima. Next base: position 44,679 of record CAOKZL010003716.1, on the reverse strand, counting down.
ATTTTGACCTTGTGCTTGCTGAATAAAAGCAAGTAACAATCTGGGAGCTATTTAGTTTATTTTGTTTGAATTGTGAGCTGTGCTGCCAGGACTGAGATAGGACACATGACGATGTTGTTATTTTCCTAATATTACCCAATAACATCCCTCAGAAACACATCTGGAACTGCTGAATTTATTTCAGGTCCTGTAATCCAACCATTACATCTCACTCTATCTAGTAACACTTCTCTCTAGGCTGTCTGGTTTGAGTCCTGGTGAGTTACATGGGTTCAACTTCAGTTTCAACTTTTTTTAAGTCCCACCACCACTGAATTATATCAAATCACAACAGCTAGGACTAATGCTGGAGGAATCATACCTAACCTCTCCCCCGTTTCTAGTCCTCTTTCTACCAAATCATTCTGTTCTTTTCCTATACATCCTCTCTCTTAGTCTTCACTCTTCCCTTAACTAGTTTTTTGATGAAATTTATTTTGCTGAAAAAAACAAGATTCTTAAGATTCCAAAATCTATATTAGTCTCCTTTTGTTGACCTAATAAAAGTATGACAATAATTTGGATTTTTGAACTTCTCTTACAGCCAACTTGGCTACCTTTGCTTTTGTAAGATTTGTTAAGCTTGCCTCCTACTTTTCATCCATTTCCCTAAGTTTTCATCTATATCCAGGATGCAGAATTTCTATCAGCTTTTAAGAACATAGTAGAGTCAAGATGCATCAGGTCAAAGGCCTATTTAACTTAACATTCCAGTCCAACAGTGGACATAACGTAATCCTGTTGTCTGATAATTATTTTGCTTTCATATATACGCACCCAGGGTGAGGGAGGGAGAAAAAAATCTCTGTTCCTTCTCCATTGCAAGATGATAATAGAGACCTTCTCATACAAGTTAATGATGATAAATGATATTCACATAAACTCAAGTCACTCACACATCATTCATAAATGTTACCACCTTATTAAAGTCACCCCCTCTCCAAGGTGCCTTTGGCATTTGGAAGAAATATCTGCAGATACCTTTATTGCTGAATGGAAACTTCATTGTATTTAAATATGTCTGTCTTCCACTCTTCAGAGGTAAATAATTCAAGGTCACAACTGCAGAAGATCTTCCATTAATAATTATTAATCTTAGTGATTAACGATTTTTTTGGAGTTTTGCATTTCCAGATAATTATTTCAGCTTTCATCCACCAGAGATCACAGTGAGTTGTAATTTAACTTCTATAATATCTGCAGTGAGAGGCTCTACAAAGTTCTCGAGTATAGATGACAATTCCAGTGACAATGACAAATTGACTTCCTGAATCCTAGTGAGGAAATGGAATCCCTTACCAGTTACTTGTGTTCAGTTACAGCTATCAAAATAAACTAAAGATGAGAAACAGATTGTGATGTTAGTGAGTTGGTCAGTTTTGCAATGCTTTTTCTCCTCCAGATGAGGTTGTATATCTTTTAAAGGAAGATGTCCTGAATCTAGGAGGCTGGTTTCTACTAAGTACAGAGATTAATTCTAAATATTGTCTACACCACGGGTGGGCAAAGTACTGCCCTCCAGACATTGTCACATTGCAGCTGCCAACATTCCTCCCCTTTGACTGGGCTGGCTAGGGTTACTGGGAGTTGTAGTCCAACACTCGGAGGGCTGGAAACAGCTTCTCAGAATTTCAGACAATTTCCTTTTCACTCCTACCTGATACTACTAGAAAGGGAATCTAGAACCTTTTGCATGTTGAGCATGTGCTCTACTGTATCTTTGAACTATGACCCTCTCCCACCTATTTTCTATGTTCCCCACCATTGGATAACCTGTGATAACCACATGATAACTAGAATCTGGGTTGTTCATGCCTTTCAAGCAGTGTTGGCTTCCATGTCAGCTGGTCAGTGAATCTGCTCTGAGTTTTAGTCCAAAGCCTAGACGCATGTGCTATCCCTAAAAAGCTCAACACCTTGGATAGCTCCATTAAACTGGAGAATATTCACAGCTGCACTAACATAGAAATGAATAGCCACCACTGTTCTAAAGGTAAAAAGGAAACTTTGAATTGCAGTTATTTTCAGATCCATGCAGTATGGTCCTTCTGGACAGTTCTTGTCAATCTGCCAACCACAGCCATATATGCTGTCCGTTATAGGAATCTAAACTAAAAGTTACCAAGTTATGCATAATGGACCTAAGATCTTTGTCTGCCAGCTCATTCTTTAGATGTAGTTGTGGGAAGGGATCATTCCATGAAGCAATTGCTACCTATATGTCAAGCTGTTCACATAAAAGAATGCCTTTATCCATATGCATCCATCTCAGACCTGATAATAGCTTTCTTTATCCTCATCAGAGATATTATGGCTATCATTATGGAGGCATCATACCTTTAGAACTCCCTTTGAAGTTCAATGTTTGGAAAAGACTTCTATCTTTGCAACAGACAGAGACCATTTCCGCACTACACTGTTTTAGTGCTATTATTCCACCTTCAACATCCTGTGGAATTCTGGGGTTTGTAGTTGACTGAGGCCAGAGAGGTCTCTGGCTGAGAATTCTAAATGCTCCTCCCTAAACTGCAAACCCCAGGACTCTATAGGATGTTGAAAGTGGAATAATAACACTATAACAGTGTACGGTGGAAATGGCCACAGCTTGCTTTGTTCCTTTTCCTGTTCCTTCTTTTCTTTTCTTTTTGGAAGGATGGTGAAAATGGTCCCAGTCAATGGAATTTTTCACCTTACTGATTTTGGTTTTCTTTTGAGCTGAAATTCTAATGTATATCAGCTAGTAACTTAATGGTTCTCAACTGTTCAGCACTCTCATTCATTGTTTTAGGGCTGAGACACCAGTCAGTTATTGTAAAGTATTTCTGCTATGGCAATGTTCTCTAAAATTGTCCTTACATGTTCTTAACAGTGATGTCCCACAGGATTGTGATCACAGCTTGGAAAAACTACTTTTCATAGCTGACAATGTGAGGTTCTCCACCACTGACAAACGTTAATCTCACCAACTGCCAACAAATATGAGGGATTTTCCTTATTCCCACCTTTACCACCAATGTTAGGACTTCCTTTTGTCCCACTGCCATGGCCACCAACTATGGAGACCTTCTACATGCCCTCATGGTTCCCATGCAAGATATTATTTACCTACTCTTCCCACCAGATACCACCCCTCTATTAGCTGCTGCTTTTGAATATATAGCATTCCTGAAGGCCCAAAAGTGTACGATACTAAAATAATACTTTATTTAAAAAATTCAAATATAATGTACAAATTACTTTACATGTTTAGAACACATCTCACTCCCACATCCTAACTCAGACCTTCTCTAACTCTAATCACCCTCTTAAATCCGACTCATTGACTAATCTTGACAGGCTTGTCTCTTCATTCTTCCTCACCAACTGCCACTTACCATCCATTTCTAAATCCCCTCAGATGTTGCATCAATCACCAGTCACTCCCAACATTCCATTTTCTCATCTCCTCCTGATAAATCCTTACCTTATTATCACTAATAAATAAAATGCATTTTCCCCTGAATAATCCATAACATCATAGACAACTACTATAGTCCAAAGAAGTAACTTTTCCAAGATGTGAATGAGGAAAGGGTGCAAAATACTACAAGCACTAAGATAACACAGTACCACAAGTCAAAGTGCTATGAATACATTAATTGTTGTTATCATTAACAAGGAGCAAGGCATATATGTTCAGTCTTCTGAACATTCTGTATTTGCTGTTTTCCTTTGTGAAAATGAGTAAGGATGACCTGCAAAAGCCTGGAATGAATTACATTTATTAGCTGGCTTTATCCTTTAGAGAAGCATTCCATTAAAATTCTAATCCAGTTGTTGGAAATCTAATTTGTGTTTATTGCAAGTACTATCAAAGCCTTGATTGATATTGAAAGATTGAATGGTGCATCGTAATGGTCAATACAGAAGAGATACAGTAGTGTGCAAGTGAAACAGGTCATTCTGGGTGTACTTTGCTCTTTTCTAGTGGTGCTAAATCTGTCTGAAGTTGCTCCATTTCCTCATCGGAAGACATAAAATGCCATAGAAAAGCAGCAGCTAATCCTCCTACAGGAAATGTTACAATGTGACCTTCCTACCAGCGACTTTTAAAGATAAGGAGGGAAAGTCAAAAGTAAGCAACCTGATAGTAAGTAGGTTAAATGAGACACATTATCCATGAAGACACAAACGATGGCTATGAGCCAGATGACCCATGGGATGAACTGTCTCTGGAATGTCTTCAGTGGACTAACAGAAAAGCAATGTACACCTTAAAGAATCCATCCTTACAGAGGAATGTGTACCCATTAGTTTCCAAATACATAGACAGATTTCTTTCCACTTAAAATGTCAAATCATAGACCATTGTCTCAGTTCTAAGTGGAGAAAATATGGGACTTGGTTTCTAAAAGTTAAGTGGAAAAACTCTTTGGAAATGTTTGCTTTTTCTTGTATAGTCTGTTACAATAACAGTTTATTGGCAGTATATAATGAGTGTCTTTATAAAAAATGAAATTTAATCTTTTTGAAATGAAAGTACATAGTTAAAAACTGGTGCATGGACAAGCCTGATGAATCAATAATATATCTCTATGTATCTCCAATGCGATTAATGAGCTTGGCTTCAATATTCAGAGTTGCATCCAACAAATAAAGGAAACTTTGATGTGTAATATATTTCAAGAGCCATATGACAGTCAATGTGAAAACTGAAAGCACAGGCAGATGTCTTACAGCCCTTGTAAAATGCAAATGGTTTTAGAATCTGTATGTAGAAAGTTATCTTGTCTGTTAATGACATTTGAAACTGTGCAGGTTTATTTCAGAAAAGATTTTCTGTTCCAGTGCCTGTTATGCAAACATTTCGAGACACTTCCACTGGAGAAAGTTTTTGCTTGATAATTCTACTATGAAGCTTGAGATACTTCATATACAATATACTCTTCCTGGGGAGGCAGGGTGGTGCAGCTTTCCTTTGTGAGTCTGACTGTCTTTTCCCCTCAGCATATAACTTGATTATTTTTAAAACCTGGCGCACAATCTCCTTTGGGGATGCTTGTTTGGCATCTAGGTTCCCATGAGTCTGAGCTTCATTCAGATGATCCATAGAAAAAGTAATCCTACTAGGCTCTGGATTTGCAAGGATGATAAGGATGATGGCAGCAATAGAGGTCATTCTGGCATTACTGAACAGACTGACCTAAGGGGCCTAATTTTCATAACACAATCCTAGTGTAAACTACTGTTATTTCCCTTTCAAATTCCTAGTTAGAAGGGCTTTTCCCAGTAACCTGTCCTGCTCTTGCCTGCTTTCAAGTCATTTCCAATTTATGGCAATCCTAAGGGAAAACGATCACAGGGTTTTCTTAGCAAGATTTGTTCAGAAGTGGTTCCCATTGCCTTCCTCAGAGGCTGAGAGAGTGTGACTTGGTCAAGATCACCCAGTGGGTTTCCATGGCTGAGTGGAGACTCAAACTCTGGTCTCCAGAGCCACAGTCCAATACTCGAACCACGATACCACACTGGCTCATGATTTGGGTACTACTGTTTTGTTTTTGACACCAGTATTACTGAAGGGAGAAAATATTTTTAAAACCTGAGTTCTGAATAGACTGTACAGATTTCGTATGCATTTCATTCAGTTTTATCATAGCCCTAGAACTAAATTTGGGAAGAGAAAATTATTTTATTTTTTTTTGCCTTTCAAAGACTACTACCTTGTTGAGTAGTGGTTCCCTATCTCTGGGCACATACATGTTTTCAGCTTTATCTCCCAGAAGTCACAACTAGGATTGCCAGTGGTCAGGAATTTAGGGTGTTGAAATCCAAAACATTTGGAGGACCAAAGACTGAGAACCATTCATACACCATCTTAGATCTCTGAATAATATTTTGCTCCTCTTTCTGGTACACACTTGTCAGGCCAGGACGTTTGGAAGTTTTATTTTAGTGCTTTCTCTGGAAACTTTTCCGCAAATTTAGAGAGACTAACATGGAAGTGGGGACTTTGAAGACAATATCAGTCTATTTCAGGGACAGGAGAAAACTGCAAAATCTTGTGCGATGGTCACTTGCCAGTAAAGTGGGAGACCTATTTATTCTCCCAACAATGCACCTGGATTTCTGCTATATAAAAGCATAGCCTCTTTCCTACCAAGGCATTGTGAGAGAACATGACAGCGTGCCTGGCTGTTAACTGCTCCATCTCTACACATTTTAAAGAGGCATGGAAAATTTCTGTTGAAGCAGAAATATGGAGACAAAGAGGGACTTTCCACACTACACTGTTATAGTGTTATTATTCCACTTTCAACATCCTATGGAATCCTGGGGTTTGCAATTTAGGGAGGGGCGTTTTGAATTCTCAGCCAGAGAGCTCTTTGGCCTCAGTAAACCACAAACCTCAGAATTCCACAGCATATTGAAAGTGGAATAATAGCACTATAACAGTGTAGTGAGGAAAGGCCCAAAGACACATAGAGGCAGAGGCACTCAATCCCCATCTGTACTAGTACGCCTTCCAAAAAGTTTGACTTTCTCCTAGCACCAAAAAATGCTCTTGCATGCTCACAGCTTACGATTGGGGCTTCAAAAGTAAGAAGGCATTCTTCACTGATTCCTACATTCATTATTTGTTTATCTGATTTGTTTTGTAATGCCTACCCTGTTCCTTCAGCACATAAGTCCACACAGGTCAGTTCACAATAAAATAAAGCAAAGCAGAAATGACAAAAAAATCAATAAAACAGCACATAAAAAGAAAAATATACAAGGTGCAGCAGGCAGCAATTCTTAGTTCTACTGAAGGTCTGAACAAATTGAAAAGTCTGAGGATGACCAAGAGGCTTTCAGTCTTCATCGAGTGCAAGAATGGCTTACATCTACACACCAGGTACACTTCCTTGGGAAGAACAGCCCAAAGGCAGGGCAACCGCATAGCCTCAAACTCTCCAGATTTGTTAGGGCCTGTCCTGGTTAATTCTCTGCCATCCCACTTTTTCAGTTCGTTCCAAAATGTCCCAGTTTCTTTATTCTCCTCCCACTTTTCCCCTTTATCCTTAGCTTACTTCATTTGCTGCAAACCAGATTCAAGAAGCCAAAATAATTTCTACTCAATTAAGTCAGTGAAGATGAAAGTAGAGGGTGGAATCTTGGCATTCCCAGTAGGCTAAGGAAAAATCAAAGTGCTGTGGCCCTTCCTAGCTTGTGTGCTCTTCTCTATTAATAACCTTTGCTATCTTGACTATATTCTGACATTGCTTGGCCACTGGTGTCTCAGTTTTCATCTCTGAAATTTTGCGGGAAATGGAACAAAACAATATAGGCCATAGAGTGGCCTGAGGACCTACAACTGAATCGACCTCTTGAGCTTTCCCAGACAGCCATGCCACATCTGCTTGAAATAGCTGCAGCCCCAGTCCGTGGAGGTTGGTGAAGAGGATCCCAGCTAACAGGCAAGGCCAACAGGCACTGTGCATAGCCATGGTAGAAAAGACAGCACAAAATGAGCTTGTGTCTGTTGGATTAAATCTCCCTAACCCCAGAGAATCTTTGGGGAGAATTTTTTGAGTTAAAGCTGTTGTGTCTCTTGGGATAAGGCTTTTTGTTTGTGGGAGCTGGGAGGAAGCTTCCTAGTGTGCTTGTTCTCTTGTTCTTTTGTGTGGCAGCGCAGATCCTCTACCTGAGCACATGGTCTCAGGGCGACAGACCACCTGCTGAGAGGAAGGGAGTCAGAGACTTGATTAGAGGAGGAGCTAGCAGCCACTAGCTCTTTATATAACTGCAGCCCCAGGCTCAGGAGCTGTGATGTCATTGCAGGGGTCTACTACTGACCCCAAGCCATACTGAGGACTTCAATGGTGCCTTCCTGGGACGGACAACCAAACATTCAGAAAGAAAAGATGTAGGCCATTTCTGCACTACACTGTTATAGTGCTATTAGGAAAAACAAGAAAATGATAGGGTCACTGCGTGGAGAAGATGGCCAATTAATAACGGGGGGAAGTGAGAAGGTAGAACTACTCAACACCTTCTTTGCCTCAGTTTTCTCCCAAACGGATAGAACTACTCAACCTAGGGGGTGGGGAGCAGATGAGGAAGCGAGGGAAATGCAGCACAGAATACGTAGAGAAGTAGTACAGGAATATCTGGCTAAGCTAGGTGAATTCAAGTCTCCTGGGCCAGATGAATTACATCCAGGAATATTAAAAGAACCGGCAGAAGTCATTTCTGAACCACTTGTAATAATCTTTCAGAACTCTTGGAGAACAGAAGTCCCAGCAGACTGGAGGAGGGCAAATGTTGTCCCCATCTTCAAGAAGGGAAAAAAGAGGACCCAAATAATTATTGCCTGGTCAGCCTGACATCAATACCAGGAAAGATTCTAGAGCAGATCATTAAACAGTCAGTTTGTAATTACTTAGAAAGCAATGCCATAATCACTAAAAGTCAACATGGATTTCTCTGAAATAAGTCATGCCAGACTAATCCTATCTCTTTTTATGATAGAGTTACAAGCCTGATAGATGAAGGGAATGCTGTAGATGTGGCATATCTTGACTTCAGTAAGGCCTTTGACAAAGTTCCCCATGACATTCTTGCAAAGGAGCTAGTAAAATGCGGGAGGGACAGGGCTGCTGTTAGGTGGATTGGTAATTGGTTGACTGACCGAACCCAAAGGGTGCTCACCAATGGCTGCTTTTCAACCTGGAGAGAAGTGACTAGTGGGGTGCCACAGGGTTCTGTCCTGGGCCCAGTGCTATTCAATATCTTCATCAATGACTTGGATGAAAGAGTGGAGGGCATGCTGATCAAATTTGCAGATGACACCAAAGTGGGAGGGGTTGCTAATACCCCAGAAGACAGGATCAAATTTGAAAATGACCGTGACAGATTGGATTGCTGGGCCAAAGCTAACAAAATAAATTTTAACATAGACAAATACAAGATCCTACACTTAGGCAGAAAAAATGGAATGCACAGATATAGGATGAGAGATGTGTGGCTGGATAGCAGTACATGTGAAAGGGATCTAGGAGTCTTGGTAGATCACAAGCTGAACGTGAGTCAGCAGTGTGATGAGGCAGCCAAGAAAGCCAACGTGTTTCTTAGTTGCATCAATAGAAGTATAGTGTCTATACTGAGGGAGGTAATGGTACCACTCTATTCTGCACTGGTTAGGCCTCATTTAGAATACTGTGTCCAGTTCTGGGCACCTCAATTCAAGAAGGATATCAAGAAGCTGGAATGTGTCCAGAGGAGGGTGACCAAAATGGTGAAGCGTCTGGAAGCCACGCCCTATGAGGAGTGGCTTGAGGAGCTGGGCATGTTTAGTCTGTAGAAGAGAAGATTAAGAGGGAACATGACAGCCATGTTTAAATATTTGAAGGGATGTCATGTTGAGGAGGGAGTGGGCTTATTTCCCGCTGCTCCAGAGACTAGGACCAGGAGCAATGGATTCAAGCTTCAGGAAAGGAAGTTCCACCCAAATCTCAGAAAGCACTTCCTGACAGTCAGAGCTGTCCAGCAGTGGAATATGCCACCTCAGAGTGTGGTACTCTCCTTCTTTGGAGGTTTTTAAGTAGAGGCTGGATGGCCATCTGTTGGGAATGCTTTGATGAATGTTCCTGCATGGCAGGGGGTTGGACTGGATGGCCCCTGGGGTCTCTTCCAACTCTATGATTCTAAGATTGTATTATTCCAGTTTCAACATCCTGTGGACTTCTGGGGTTTGTAGTTTACTGAGGCCAAAGATTTCTCTGATTGAGAATTCTAAAGGCCCCTCCCTAAACAACAAACTCCAGGATTCCACAGGTTGTTGAAATAATAGCACCATAACAGTCTAGTGTGAAAAGGCCCTAGGAAACAGAGGAATTGATTCAAACCACAAGAAAAGAAATTCCACCTAAACATTAGGAAGAACCTCCTGACGTTAATTGATGTTTTAGAGTGGAATATGCTGCCTGGGAATATGGTGGAATCTCTCTCTTTGGAGGTTTTTAAACAGAGACTGGATGGCCATTTGCTGGGAGTGCTTTGACTGTGTATTCCTGCACGGCAGGGGTTTGGACTGGGTGGCATTTGTGGTCTCTTCCAACTCAGTGGTTCTATGCTTGATGTCACAATTAGATGGCTCCCCAGTTTTGTATAGGGATGTTCGCATTCTGAAAGATTAAAACACTTCTGCTAGGGCTTACCTACTGGCAGTTGTAAATTGATATATGCTGTCATGTTTTGTCCCACCTTTTTCCCTTTGGTCCCATCTCACACGCTCAGAATATGGTTCCTCAGACCTTACATGGCCCCTTGTTTAAAGGAGATCACTCACTTTTCTTCAAAAGTCTTTTCAAGTCATCTGCTTTATCTTAGAAGGCAGGGGTGCCCTGAAGCTGGCTTCAGATGGCAGTCTCAATCACTGCATGAACTGTTATGGTGAAAAACTGCCAAATAAGTACTTGGATACTACACTATGAAGGACTGTCAAGATAAGCACCAGCACTTCAAAGTGAGCTTTGAAACAGACAAGAAGTCAGTGGAAATTCCTTGGCAATTGTTTACATAAATACAGCAATATTAAAGATTAGATGGGAATGGGTAAGCATAACCTGGTAACTCATGTCTCCTGGACCATTCAGTGTTTCTGTTAACAGACAGTGTACTAGTTACCACAAGTGTAATACGTGTGAAAAACAAGTGTAATACTTGTGACACATAAAACAGAACTGTATTGTTCTGCCCTAGTAAAATCATTGAATTTGCACACAGTCTGTGGTAAACTGACAAACAGAGGCTTCATGGTTTTCAAAAATGGGTTTTAAAAAATTTAAATGGTTTTTTAACATTATCACAAAAAGGTAGGGTTGTATAACCGTTGCAGAAAATCCAATGTCCTGATCAAATGTTCTGCTTTCAGAGTCAGAAAGTACTTTTTTTTCAAGCCAGACAGTGAAAACACTGCTGAAACAGAAAGGAACTAATTGGTCACCATACTTTATTCAGCTCTGTTTGCAGCATCGTTAGGTTCCTCAAAACCTCAGGATCCAAGACTTTTTTAAAAATCATGTAAGGAGCTATTTCCTGTATATGGAAAACACAATGTTCTGCTTAAATTCTATTGCTAAGGATAGAACACTTAATCTTGGCTCCTTTTTTTGTGTATGTGTACCACAATCCATAGAATTAAGATCTAAGGAAGAATCAGCGTACCAATCAGCAGCAATAGCAGCTTGAGTCCTCCTGGTTTTCCTGAGGCAGGAACAAAAGCACTGTTTACGCTCACTAACCATCCTTGTCTTTTCTGAAGCAGTCAGAAGTAAAAGGGACTATTCCTGACATTTTGAACACCACAATTAAAAGTGGATTTACCACTTTTCCAGCCAGTTGATACATCTCTAACTTTCCTCCAACCTCTCAGTAAAAGGAAAACACAAGGTGGGCAGGGGATGGCTTCAAACTATAGGAGAATTTACTGGGGGCCCTTTTACACTATACAAATATAAGACTATGAGTACATTTTAACTCCAAAGGGAATCTTGGGATTTTTAGTCTGGTGAAACACTAGAGGTTCTCTCCGACTGAAAATTCTAAATACCTCTTCCTATACTACAGATCCCAGGATTCCATAGGATGGGTCTATGGTAGTTAACACAGAATTATAGTCCTATATCTGCACAGCTTGAAAGGGCCTCTGCACTCTTTTCTTAAACTTCCAATCCAATTGTTTGGGAGAAGACAGAAAGGGCCTTACTAGAATCCATTTCAGTATGTTCACTGTAATGGGTGATTATGCAGATCCCGTCAAACAGGCTACTCCCAGCACAGCCAGGAAAAAAGGCACGGTATAGCTGAACCATCCTGTGTGTGGAGCTCTACCAAATCCCCACAATATGAATCCATTTTCCCCAGCATCTCTTTTTTCCTTGTTGCTGGTAAAGGAAAGGCAGGGTATCACCATTCTGGAAAAAACATGGTGTCTACCAAAAACTTATGAAAGTGTACTTTAAAATAAATAAATACAGTTAGGATTCAATGGTGAGGTAAGCCCAACCTGCAGACACTGTGCCTGCACTAAAGAGCAAGAAAACAGTTAAAGTGAAAAAGCTTTTACCTAAAATCCAGGAGAGCCATAGCCACTCAGAGTAAATAATACTAGGATGGATGGATGGATGGATGGATGGATGGATGGATGGATGGATAAATAATCTGAGTTTGTAAACCTCATCAAGACAGATTTCCTGTAATCTTCTGAGTGCCTGACAGTTTATTATCTATCAGTAAGTTATTGTCCAGTTTTCCCTTGAAAACTGGGGTACTCCTGGTGTTGTTAGAATACAACCCTCTTACTGCCGTTCATGCTGGATAGGTCTGATGGGAGATGCTGTCAGCAATATTTAGAAGGCAGCCTGTTCCCCACCCCTATTTAAAAGGATTTACTTAGGAGTAGAAATATAATGAGCACCTCTTGATTTCTTCTCAAAACCTGCTTCCTCCACTGAGAGCCCTGTGAAAGGTTCTCTGGTAGTTTGATTAGACCTTTATTGAATAAGATGAGGCCATTAAAAGCTTAAAATCATTTTATTTATTGTGCGTAGGTATCAAGAAGCTAAAGGATCTCATGATACACAGTTTTTATTTGATCTTCCTTTCGCATTCAGGAATAAGCTTAGAATCAAATTCCTAATTAACGCTTAGCTAAAATGTCACCATAAAACAAGGGCGGATCACTAATTCTCGAGCTGAGCAACAGTCGTAAGTCATAAAGGCCATTTCCATACAGGGTATTTAAAACGGTGCAGTGCATCCTCCACGGAGAACATCTGCACTTTGGAGCGGACTGGGTTCAGACTACTTACCGTAGATCCGCACCTCAGTCCACTCTGGAACGACCCCAAGTGGTCCTCCAGTGTGCTTTTGAAAGACCTGATTTTTCCGGTCTTTCAAAAGCACGGAGCGCGCCACTGCAAGCCTGCTCCCTTGTGTAGATTCACAGGCTCACACCAATGCGAGCCTGCGATCTGCTGAGGGCGAGCTTTAGGCTGGCGAGCTTCACCGGTTGGTCGAGACCCACGACCAACCGGAAGCCACCATTTTGGACACTGGAGCAGCGCGGAGCGACAACCATGCACTGCTCCTCCTCACCCCGGACCGGACCAGATCGCCAGAAGATCCAGTGAGTAGTGGCACAGAGCGTTCCCTCGCCCCATGTGGAAATGGCCAATATCTGATATAATTAATTTTTTAAAAAAAAAAAAATATCTGAATAACTTCAAAAGTACATTCATTTTATGTAAGTGTCCTTTGGCCCAAAGAACATGATGTAGAATTTACAGGATGGTACTCACCTACAGGCATCCTTAAGAAAGACCATCAAATACTTACGTCAAGCATATTGCAGAGGTGTGCTATGCATATCAAAGTTGCATAGGCAGATTTCTCTGAAAATTGTCCTCAATATGAAAAAACTGGGGGGAGGTATTTTACAAAACCTGTCAGCATGGTCTGATTGAGACCTGATAACATTGCCAACTTGCTACACTTACCAAGTATGGGTCAGGTCAGTATCAGTACCTGGACAGAAGACCATTTGCAAAATCCTGCCATACAGTGGCTTGAGTTCCATGATGGATGAAAGATAGGATATCTCTGTTCTAAACAAGACTTAAATAAATTCAATAAATGGCTTCAGTTAAGTGGGCATACAAAAGCAGATGACCTGGATTGGCCCAAGATATGTTGTGGCCTGAGGCAAAATTTAATAGGAGGGTCACTTCTGTTACCCCACCATCCTTACTTACCAATTTCCCTTATTTAATTTCAAAAGCTATCTACGAGTTGTACATCCAAACCCTGCATTGAACCATTAATTCTTTGAAAATGACTGGGCCTCCTATTTCTCACCCATCTCACAAGCCCAAGGATGTGGAGAGAAGGTCACAGCAAGAAGGAAAAGAGGTTGTTTTCCTCTGACCAGTCAAAGGCCCTTGATCTGAAACAACTCTAGTTCATTTTCCACTGTTCAGCTCTTTAAGCATCAGTGCTGGTGCCAGAAATCATTTAAAAAAAAAAATCTTAAAGGAGATAGAGAGTTGAAGCTTTCCCTTTAGTGGGTCTCTGCAGAAAATGAAGCGACAGTGGCTTTTTCACCAACTGGAGGTAAGGTCTAGTAGGCAATTATCTTCCTAAATCAAGGGATGATCAAAGAGGATTGCCCACAATGGTCTCTCAATCAACCATGGCCATATAAACCACAAGAAGCAGTTACTGAAACTGCCTGATGGGTTTGCTGTCCCACTGTCACCTGTGCACTTGAAGGGCTGGAAAGAATCTCTTATGGATACTGGGTCCAAAATCTTCTCTTTCTTTATTCAACTTCTAGTTTCTAGATTTGCTTATTAACATTTGTAATTAAGGCCCTGTCCACATGGCATTTTCCATGCAAAAGAGCGCCTGGAGCATCGCGCAATTGTGAGGAGTGATTTGCACGACGCACTCACAATCGCGCAACACTCCAGTGGCTGGCAGGCGCCAATTGCACACCTTTTCATTTTCGGCTAGAAGCCGAAAATGGTGCGTGATCGTGCATTGCTCCCAGGTCCCACATGCACTTACCTGGCATGCGGAGCTTCTGGAGCTGCGCCGGTCATGCTTCCTGCCCCAGCGCAGTCTGGGAAGATCCCAGGCTGCACTGTGGAAGGAAGAGGCGGGTCTCTTGCGTGAGCAGGCAGTTCATGTGGAGCCAAAGGACCCCGGACGCGAGAGCCTCTCACCAGAGGCTGCTCGCGTGATCCTTGCAGCCCAGCGCTTGAAGAAGGTAAGATGTGGAAAGGGCCTAAGGAATCTTGGACCCAGCTATGATACTTTGCCTCAAGACAGAAAGTTTAACTAGAACTGGAAACAACAAAGTTTGCAACAAACATAGGGTTAGCGATAACTACATTCAAAAGATATGTTGACTTTTTATATTGTATTTATTCATAAATACTTACTAATTTTGGATTACAAGATGGAGACATTGTGAGAAACTCTATTTGTTTTGTTAAAAGGAGCAATTGCAATTGACAAAACTAAAAAACACTGATAAGGTGAGTTATTGCTTGCCAGGTGCTTTAGTGCTAGATGTGGAGAAATGTCTGTGTCTGTGAAGAACAGAAGATTGTTTTGGTCCAAATAGAATGCAATTATTTTTATCAATAATTATTAATGGATAGATATTGCAGAGCTAACTTTCTGCAGGGACAATATTTAGTATTGTAAGTTTTATTTTATATGTGTATTAATGAAAATGACAGCTTACAATAAGAAATGTATTGCTGTTTTTGTTTTTTAAGATGGAGGATCCTTAATTAGGATTTGAGTATAGCTGTGGGAAAGGATTGGCAGTCACTTTTACTCTTTCTTGTTACTTTCTTTTACTTTTTTTCTTTCTCTTTTTTTTATCTTTCTTTTTTTCTCTTTCCTTATCTTTCATGTAAGATGTACAGTATTATCTCTATTGCTGTGACAGTAATCTTTTAGCATGTAGATTGTTCTGCTTATTATACTTTTAATCTGTATTATATAATTTTAATAAAAATATTTTCTTAAAAAAACCCTTTAAGATGTAAAAAAATTAGTTTGCAATTCAACTTCCTGCATATTTGTTTTCTTTTTCTTAGCCTTGGGATTCAAGGCAGTGTACAAAAGTTAAAGTAGATACAAATAAAAACTCATATGAATAAAAACATACACAAGTTAAAACATAATTAAACCATCAATAGAATTAAAAAAAGTTTCCATACCTATTTTTTCTAAAAAACAAATACAGACTATACAGCACATTCTCAAAAGCCCTTTCTCCATCAGCAGGTAGGTGTTGAAGACTGATTGACATATGAAGCCTTTGCCTGCTATGGGAACAAAATCATAGAAGGCGCTGTTTAGCCTCTCTAGGGTGGGAATACCAGAACCTTGGAGCAGCAACTGAGATCTGCAGTTTGTGAGAAAACTGTATTAACTGCCTATGTGTCCAGAACAACACTGAGAAGATTATGAAAACACATAACAAATCTGCATGTACGTGTATATCTGTCTGTTTTTCTGTTGTTACTCCACAGGGCAAAAGGTACTCCAAAGATTGTCTAGTGAACTTTCACTCCAATATCCCTAAAAGAGAAGGGAAAGGGTGGCAGAGTTCCAGTGGAAATGTAAAAGATACATTGTCAATCACATGTATGGAACATATTGTGTAAAGGGTGGCAAAGTTCCTGTGGAAATGTGAAAGGTATATTGTCAATCACATGTATGGTGGAAAATGTTACTATGAGCCAAATGCATTGGCTGATATATTGAAAGCTGCCCAAAATGCTTTCAGTGAGAGAAGAAAATGAGAATCCATTTAGAAGATTTCTTGAAATACCATTTGTAAAATGTTTACAAAGAAGTTCCTGCATTTCATAGTAATCTAGTCAGAATTAATCTGTGTTTCATAAACATTAAAGCTAGCAACCTTTCAAACTATTCCTAAAAGTAAACCCACCCCAATTAAAAAAAAAAAAGCTAGCAAACTTTGTATGCTTCTGCTCACAAATTGCTAGCTTACATGCTTCCAGACTTCTTGTTTGTTTGCTTTTCTGCACCCATTTTCTTCCTACATAACTTTAACCTGTAGCCATTTTTTCTCTTCTCCCCTTTCCACCATAGTACCATCCATTTGACTATGTACTAGCAATGTGTAAGTAAAGCTACTTTTATGTGCTTTACAAAGAAGACTCAGGCCATTTCTGCACTACACTGTTATAGTGCTATTATTCCACTTTCAACATCCTGTGGAATTCTGGAGTTTGTAGTTTACAGAGGCCAAAGAGCTTTCTGGCTGAGAATTCTAAATGTCCCTCCCTAAACTGCAAACACCAGGATTCTATGGAATGTTGAAAGTGGAATAATACCACTGTAACAGTGTACTGCGGGAATGACCTAAGTTTGTTTCCTTTCTCTGCTAGAACCTGTTGGTGGGTTGATAGGCACAAGACTGTTGTTCAGTTTCTGCCAGATGGGATGGTTGTGAAATCCCCTACTGTTTCTCATATTTCCCAACAGCAAGTCTACTAAGTTAGAATTCGTGCAGACCAGAGATAAAGGTTGCATCCATTCAGGTTGCAGATCAGACACACAGAGTGCAAGATATCACAATAAAATTGAACAGTGGAACATTAATCAAAATAATCAAAAACAAGTTCTGAAATCTAGTTAAAATTCTCTGATCAAGGGCTTCAGTTTACATCCCTGAACTAAACAACTGGAGCTCTCTGATAGAGAATCATACATATTGTACCACTCACCAAACACCCTAGGATTCCATAGGATATGGCCATCACAATTAAAGTGGCACTAATGTGGCAGAACTGTATAGTGTGCCACAGAACTATGACAGAACAAAGCAAGCCATTACAAAATTCTCCTTTTCATGTAACTTTTAGACATACAGAACCCATCTCAGGGTCTAGATCTGCCAGCTCTGTTTTGGCAGAAGCTTCTCCTTGGCCCTTTCCTCACGAGGTGAGTGAATCACTCCGTGCCGTTACTTACCAGTTCTTCTCTCTTTGAAGCAATGCAGACTTTCCCTTAAGCCCTTCTGTAGGGCTCCTCTGTTTGTTGCAGGGCTAATCGGAGCAGTGTGAGATCCGGAGATCCACACTGCTGAGGCTGAAAATGGTGGCTTCCTGTTCTTCATGGGTCCAGACCAACCACGGACGCTGACCATGCCCACAGCCCATCCTCCGCTGATCACAGGCTCGCATTTGTGCAAGCCTGCACATCTGCACAAGTGAGCAGGAACGAAATGGCGTGCTCCAGAAGATTGAAAGACCGGATTTTTCCGGTATTCATTTAGCACACTGGAGGACCACTTAGGGGCATTTTGGATTGGACTAAGGTGAGGAACTAAGGTAAGTAGTCCAAATCCAAGGTGCAGATGAGCTCCGTGACAGGACGCCTTGGCCCGTTTTAACTTCTTCGTGCGGAAAGGGCCCTTATTTCATGGACTACAAAGGAAGAGGAGGAGGATCAACACCAGTTCCAGCACCAGCACCACTTTTTAGACATAATCCTTTAATCCATGATTGGGAGACAAAATAAAATTTACTATGTATAGCCCAAGACATAATTAATATTGCTGCTGGAAAGGAAAATAAGTAAATGAAGGATGGTTGTTCTTTGCTCACAACTGTTAGGAACTGAAATCTACTACCCAGTGGCAGAGCTTCGTGTGTGTGGAGGGGAGATGAGAGAGAACAGGGCTACAGTGTGAGGGATGTGGCCACTATGTGAGGGTGTAGGGACATGACCACGGCATGCAGGGGCGTGGCCAGGGTGCAGGGGGCGTGGCTATGCGCCAGGACGCCCCAGAAACATTGCCACCCTGGGGTGAATTGCCCCTCCTCACCCGCACATCCCAACATGACTGCTACTATCTGTCATCCTGCTAAGGAACAAGATATAAATTGGTCTATACAATGTAAGAGCAAAACACATATCAGCATCTCACAAGCAGCTGAAGAAAACATGCATTTTTTTGTTTATATGTTTTAGATTTGAAGCAGTGGGAGTATGCTGTTCCTTTGCACAGCAAACTGGGGGTCTGGCAGTGCGCTTTGCAGAAATGCCCCTAGCTAGCCACACACACACAGGCAGGCTGGTCTCTTTGCCTCTCCTGTGTCTGACTCATTTTCCCAGCTTCACACAGCAAGCAAAGTAAGGAGGGAGGTGGACAGCAGACAAGTGTGAGAGCTCTGGTTGCAACCACTGCCCTGGCCTCCCTTCCCCAGGTACACCCATACCATCCTCGCTTCCACTGCCTCCACTACCTACCATCCTTATTGTACAGCACCGTTGTGGTAGGGATCAGCTCAGTGGCATCACTAGAAGGTTGGTATCACCCCTTCTGAGAGTGTAACACTGTGTGGTCTATGCACCCCTACTGATGCCCCTGTGTCCCATTACAGAAAGAGTGGAGCATTTATTCATTTTCTTTTCTATCATAAGATTGTGAAACAGAAACATTTCCAACATTCTTGATCTTGAGACAGTTCAAAATTATGACTAATGCAAGCTTGAAGAACAGGGTGGGCAAAGGTTAAGGGTTCTTTTGCCCCCAAACAACACAGAAGATCCCAAATTGCAAAGCTAATTTCATTTTGTGACAGGGGTCTGTTTCTCCCTCCATCTTTTCAAAAGTTATGATTGCTGGAACAGACTGGTCTTGGAAGTCTGTTTCTGAAATCACATGCTAAGTTTTGCCTAGTTCCTTTTAAACTGAATTTATCACACCACAGAACTGTAGGCTTACCAGATATCTGGAATTTAGCTATAGAATCTTGTTACCTTATTCTCTTTCTTAAAAGTCCCAGTTCTTGCCCAGAGGACGTTTGGGTATGCCATCTTTCTCTAGGATCTCTGCCAAGATTGCGCTCTCTCTCACTGTCTCTCCTTCTACCATCCAGAAAAACATTTCCAGCACCCTAAATCTACTTTTCAGAATGTACTTTCTCAATTTCTTCATTCACTTCACCTGCACACCTATAAGCATGGATGTAACTTAAGGAAAGATCTTTATAGGTTCTCACTTTTGTATCTCTTCCCACTCCACTCTCCTTATCCTCTTAGCAGTCTTTAAACCCCAGCATTGCCTTCACCATTGTCTCCTTCCACAATCCAATTCAGCCCTCTGTAGCACTTCCAGATATTGCAGTGACAACCTGGGCCTTAATATTCCCCTAGCCTTGACAGCTTGCTTATGTGAGGCAACATTTTGCCATTCTGAACCAATGTGCTGTGTTTGCTACATATCTGTTTTGTTCATTTATAAACCTCTACCATGTTATTCAGTATTCCCTAAAACAATTATTGTGTGTACAAGCATACCTCAGTAGACAAAGCCTCTAATAAAGAAGCCCCTTTTTACAAAATCTTTTTATACTCCCAGGTACTTCTCTTTTCCTTCTTGATCTCTATTCAGCTGGATCTTTTTTAGAAGCATTGGCATTGGGAAGAAGCTAAGGAAGATTGCAGAAACATAGACATTCAGTGTCGGGTTGCAAATCTGTCTGCATTAAATAATGCAGCAGTACTTGAACTGGAAAGAACAGGTCTGTATACAACAGGCAAGGTAGGTAGCAGCTGCCTCATACATACAAATGCATACATGCACTCTGTCAACTTTTGCATGCCAAAGATTCCACGTTCAACCCTCAGCAACAGGACGGGCCAAGAAATTTTGCTGCCTGAAGCAAGTCAAGCAAGTGAAGTCATGCATACTCTCTCATAGTCAAGATGTATAGCCTACACTGTGAGGGAGAGCGAAACTGCATAAGATCTTCTCTCCCTTTCATACAATAAAAGTACAATCATAATAAATTGAAAATGATAATATTTCGCTACCCTTTGATATAATAATATTTTGCTAGACCTTTACCATATGTGGAGCAAGAAACGCCAGATATCCAAGCTCAGTTCAGGAAAGAAAGAGGTATTAGGGATTATACTGCAAACATACACTGGATAATGGAACACACCAAATAATCTCAGAACAAAAGTAGCCTGTGCTTTATAGATTATAGCAAAGCCTTTGATTATGTAGATCATGGGAAAATATGGATCACTCTTACAGAAATGGTTGTGCTACAACATTTGATTGTCCAAATGTATAACCTGTACTCAGGACAAGAGGCTACCATCAGGAATGGTTTCCAATTGACCAGGGAGTCAGGCAAGACTGTTTAACTTGTATGCTGAATACATAATAAGCAGGATTAGACTTGGAGGAAAGAGGTGTGAAAACTAAAACATCAACAGTTTAAAATATGCTGATAACACCATACTGCTAGCAAAAAATAGTAAAGACTTGGAACGATTACTGAAAACAGTCAAGGCAGATAGTACACAGGCAAGTTTACATGGAACATTAAGAAAACTAAAATAATGACCACAAATGATTTACATAACCTTACGGTAGATAATGAAGACACTGAGACAGTGAAAGATTTTCTATGCTCAGTCCTTAATCAGAATTAATCAGAATGGAGACTACAATCAAGAAATCAGAAGAAGGCTAGGGCTTGGAAGGGCAGCTATGAAGGAAATGAACAAGTTCCTGAAGTGGAAAGATAGGATTGTCCATGCCATCATATTTAAAACTCATGTATAATTGTAAATGCTGGACAGTGAAGAAAGCTGATAGGAAGAGAATCAACTCATTTGAAATGTGCTGCTGGAGAAGAGTTCTGTGCATATTATGGAGTGCTACAAAGACAAATAAATGGTCCCTAGAGAAAATCAAGCCTGAACTCTCCCTAAAGCCAAGTTGGCTAAACTGAGACTGTCATGCTTGGAACATATGATGAGAAGATATGATTCACTAGAAAAGACAACAATGCTTTGTAAGGCAGTGAGAAAAGAGGAAGACTGCATAAGCAAAGAAGCCACAGCCCTGACTCTGCAAGACCTGAGCAGGACTGCTGATGACAGGTGATTCTCATTTAAAGGGTTGCCGTAAGTTGAAGCCAACTTGACAGCTATTAAGTAAGAGCCCCAACCTTTTGGACTCCAGACGAATCATACAAAAGCACATGCTTTTTGATGAAGAGCAAATTCTGTGTCATGAGACACAGGAATGACGTGCATGACTGCAGGCAGGACTTGGGCCATTTCCGCACTAGACTGTTATAGTGCTTCTATATTCCACTTTCAACATCCTGTGGAATTCTGGGGTTTGCATTTTTCTGAGGCCAAAGAGCTCTCTGGCTGAGAATTCCAAAAGCCCCTCCCTAAACTGCAAACTCCAGGATTCCATAGGATATTGGAAGTGGAATAATAGCACTATAACAGTCTAGTGCGGAAGCCACTCACTCATCCGTTCAGACACAGAGGGAATAACATGGGGAAATAATCACAGCCAATGATTTTACCATTTACAGCATCCAGCCTCTTTTGTAAGCATAAAACTGGTCTCCCACGTGACATTAAAGGAATAGCACAGATCTTGTTTTCTCTGCTGTGAAGCTTTTCTGTACTATTCCCTCCCCCTTTTTTATTATTTTTCTTGGGGGTAATCCTTGTCAAATAGCTCTCTTGAAGTGTTATTTGCTCCCTTTATTCAGTCAGCATTATCTTGATTAGATCTTCCTTTTCCATATGTTGTGAAACTTGACCATCATCTTAAGATACTGTTAAAATTAGAATTATATTACTATGTTTTGTAACAAGGAATTATTCCTTTTGATAATTTTATTAAGGTCTTTGGTATAACAGGTGCATAGAAAGAAATGAGTGACTGATTAATGAATGTTCTGTTTCCAAAAACAAGTAGGACTAATTTTCATTTGTGTTTGTTTATGAGGATGTTACATTTAAAGATTTTAAAGCCTCGTATAACAGCGGTAAAACATAAAATATGGTAAAATATATAAAAATGCAGACATATGCAACATTTGCATTATGCATTTTAAAATGACAGGAAGCATTGAATGGGAACAGATTCCAAAAATAGGAATGCCTTCAATGTGTGCTTTAACATAATGATGATTAGAGCATAGCTAACATCAGGTGAAATGCATTCCATATCATGGGTGCCACCATGTTAAATGCCTTGCTTTAAAATGTTGCTAAGTGGACTTCAAGAACAAGGTACCACCCAGAGGACCTCTCCATGTGACCTCAAAGTTCAAATAGACCTACCAGGAAGAAGGCCACCTCCCTGGACATGAGGCCAACCCACTAAGTGGCTTAGAGCTTCATATAAATAGGAACATAATTAACCTAGCCTAACTTGACATTGTAGCCTGTTTCATTGCTTTTGTATAACCAAGTTTTGAGCTTTGTCTTATTTTAGGATTATTGTAAGCACTCAGGAAACAGGTGGGATATAGAACATAAATAAGATAATGCAGGTGTTGAAGCGGAAATGGATTGGTGGGTGGCAGTAGAATGACGAGTGCTTATTTGAAGAAACCAAAATTTGACTGTGTTGGGAAAAACCTCCTATACCCAGAGGCATCCATGTAAGAAGAACGTCTAAGCGTTTTGTTTCATATCATGCCTCCAGCTGGGAGGATTTTTTAAATGTACCTAACTATGTGATTTGTTAAAAAGCCCCCCAAAAGTAATTTGTTGCTGTTACAATTACAGAACTCATGCATGACTCATTAAATTGCCTACTACTTTTTAAAACAAACTTTGGGATTGACACATTAATGACATAAAACTTGAAAAATTGTGCTCAAAACACTTCTAAAAATACATAGTAATGCTTTGAAAAGTAAAAGTAACTCAAATGTAATTTGATATATCCTTAAACTCCAGCTAAAGAAGACCCATTGAATCAATGGAATTTACATTCAGTGTTGATTTAGCAAGTTCCCATTAATTCAATGGTCTGCTCTAGCTGGGGCCATTTATGCACTACACTAGTGCTGCTATTCCACTTTCAATATCCTATGGAATCCTGGGGTTTGCAGTTTCAGGAGGGGCATTTAGAAATCTCAGCCAGAGAGCTCTTTGCCCTCAGTAAACTACAAACCCCAGAATTCCACAGGATGTCGAAAGTGGAATAATTGCACTATGACAGTGTAGGTCGGAAATGGCCTGGGTCTAATAACTAGTTTTTGAGCCTTTCTGCACTACACTGTTATAGTGCTATTAACTTTCAACATCCTGTGGAATTCTGGGGTTTGTAGTTTACTGAAACCAAAGAGCTCTCTGGCTGAGAATTCTAAATGCCTCTCCCTGAACTGCAAACCCCAGGATTCCACAGGATGTTGAAAGTGTACAACAGTGTAACATGGAAAGGCTCTTTGGCTTAAACTAGAATTATCTAGACATTAAACTCTGAGCAAGCCTGCACCAGCAGGTTCCAGAGGAAACAGGCTAGTCTAGTGGATGGATGGTGAACTGTTAAAACCTCCAAGTCCATCCTGAAATTTATATACAGAATTTGTATAGTAAAAGAACTGGACTTGGCACCATAAAATTATTTTTAAAAAAACAAACAATGGAGCTTCTTCAAGATGAAGACAAGTGGAGAACCATTTGAGATTTTAGAAGAGTGGAAAGATTCCAAGTACCATTCAAAGACATGTGCTTAGATATATTCAAGACTGAAGTGTGAAGAAAGCTGTATATTTTAACAAACTTTTCTGTTTAAAGATGTATTAAAGCTGAATATTTGGTTAACACAATGATTATAGCAATGTTATTAACACAGGCCATCAATCGTCTGTTCTTGTTTTCTGCAAAAGGATTTGTGCTTTTGGCTCATGATGTTAAGCATGTTTTTAAACTCCTATAATTCAGAAAAATGGCATGGAAAAATCACTGAGCTGGCCAGAGATATATAAGTTCCTGATAACTCCTGGTCTTAACCACAGGGGAGGTACTACCCAAAACACCTGTGCTCCAAGTACAGAAGCCAACTAAACCACGGAATCTTGCTTCCATGTTGGGAAAAGAACAGCATCATCCACTGTGGGCAGCAAGCTTTCCTTGGAGGTAAAGAACAAATCATGGGACGCACACACAGCTCTTTCTTCCAATCCCTCAGTGCAATGTTACAGTCTAGGCACTATTTTGTCATGTTTTGCAAAATGTAAGCCATTGAAGCCTGAATATTAGGACATAAGTGTGTCTTTCTACAGTAAAAAGTGAGACATTTTGCATAAGAAATACCAGCTTATCAGCTAGTTCTGTGCAGGCAGTCATCTCAAAGCCAAAAGTCTGATGGATAAAATAATGAACAAGTGATCAGAGTGCAGAGCTGCTTTGAGTTCCATTTGGTAGAAAGCTGAGATATATACCTAATATATAAAAGTCAAAGTTTGTGAGTTTGTCTGTGTCAGGCAGGCGAAGACCTCATATGATTGGCTGAGCGAGGTGAGAAGACCTTTTATGATTGGCTACCTGTGAAGATTCTACAGAATCCTGGGGTTGGCAGTTTAGGGAGGGCCTTTAGAATTCTCAGCCAGAGAGCTCTTGGGCCTCAGGCTGGTTGCTATGGAGACGAGACCCAGCAGCAACAAGGAGGAAGACAGTGTATTCCCTCAGGAAACCAACCTCTGTATACAGATTGGATTGGAGAATGTGGGAAAAAGTTATACATAACGGACAACACAGTTCGGGGAATTAGAGACACAGGTTCTCAAATCTGTGTATTTCATCTGTATCTAATTCCTAAGGTAAGGTAAGGTAAGGTAAGGTAATTCCTAAGGTATTTCTAACAATTTATTACCTATGAGAAAATAAAATTCTGAGCGATACTGGGTAAATACACTAGTTAAAGATATATATCTATATATAGATATAGATATATAGACAGATATATAGATATATAGATATATAAATAATAGAATAAAAACTAAAAAGTATACTGCATTGGTACATTGAGCCTTAAGCCAGCTGATGCAATCATCTCATAATACCTGAATCAATCATTCATTACCACACAACCAGCATAGCACTGGCCAGTAATTGGTTACTTCGTGGCCTTACATACAGGGCCAGTAAGATCTCATCTCTGATGGATGGAAGAATCTTTGCTGACATTACTGGGGTGAGTAAAACTCATTTCCCGTTGGATGGTAAGAATAACAGTGAACATGGTAGGCTGGAGAAGCTTCCTAAGACAAAAGAGGGGCTAAAAAGAGTAAAAAAAGTTACCTCCCGGGATAAGGGAATTGGGCTGTTTACAATGCAGGCCACCACCCTGTTACAGCACTATTATTCTACTTTCAACATCCTGTGGAATGCTGGGGTTTGCAGTTTAGGGAGGGGCGTTTAGAATCCTCAGCCAGAGAGCTCTTTTGCCTCAATAAACTACAAACCCCAGCATTCCACAGGATGTTGAAAGTGGAATAATAACACTATAACAGTGTAGTGTGGAAATGGCTGCAGTCAGACCTTGTGGTCTATGACAGCTTTTATGCTGCCCAGTGCTGTTGCTAGCTGGCAAATACCTTTAGAAGGCTGATCAGAGAATGGATAGGAGAATCTCTTCTCTAAATACCCGATATTATATATTATTATATTATATTATATTATATTATATTATATTATATTATATTATATTAACATGCAGATATTTAAATTCCTCTATGAATTAATGTATAGAGATGCTTTGTAGAGGTAAAGCCAATATATGAAGTATCCCTTACTAATGCAAATCTACATAGTCTGGCATAAAATGGTAATTCCTTAGAAGTTTAAAACCATATAACTAACTCATAGTGAAATTTGCTAAGATGCTTATATGATGTAAGATGTGCGATGGTTTATGTGAACTCTCAAGTTAACAAGTGATTATATGCCTACACAATGCAAAATCTATATTCCTCCCTAAGGGGAGGTGGTGGGTGGGTGTGTCTGTGTGAATTTTAATAATATAGCCTAAAAAATCATTAAAATCATGGGGAATAAAAATGGAGGTGGGAGAAACAGATAAAATACAGGCGTTGGATAAGAGCTTACTTGCCTAATAAAAGAAAGCCTGCCTAAACAGGAAGTTTTCCTCAATATCACAAATCTATTACTATAAATGGCCTTACATTTAATGTAATTTCAGTGATGGGGGAAGTAATGAAGCCATAACAACATTTTATGAAATAATAACATGGCTGGTGGTGTCATTACCTCTCTTGGTAAATGAATAGCACTTTATTGTATGCCACTCTGAGAACGTCAGATAGAGGGTGCAATGAAAACTAATGTATCAAATCTTTATTGAATCAGTCTATAGACTATATCAAACAATTAAAAAGAGGGAGCAAAACCCAAAGCATGGAAAAGAGAACAAAAACAGCATCATCAGCAAGGAAGCACATCGACAAGTAATAAAAATATAAAATACAAAACAATATATGCAGATAAAATAACAATTTTCAGATTAAAAAGACCAACCCCTCTGAATCACTAGAACACCCCTCAAGTAATTAAAAAAAAGAGATTACCCATGAGCCAGCAAGGCAGACCCTTTATCTACTACTTGCTTCCTCAATTTAGCTGCATAATACACAAAGAGGGCCACTCTTTCAGTCACAAAAGGATTAACCCCTTCCAAAAGGAAAGTCAGCTTGGACTCGTGATCCCACTCTCTCCAGCTAACTAGAAATGGGTTGAAGTAGTGGACTCTAATGTTAACATATAGCTGACAGTGCAATAGGCAGTGGGCTAGATCTTCAATGGCAGAGGCCCCACAAATGCAAATTCTATCTTGAACAGGAATACCCTGATAACGACCTTGCAACATCCTAGCTTCCATTTGCTCAAAGCAGAGCTGTATAAAGGCCGTGCGCAAGTCCCTTTTCATTGCAAAGGACAAATATTTTTCTTCCTGAAAAAGAGATTTGGCCTTTGCTAACCATTTCAGGGATCTTACGGAAGACAGCACAGCTAGATCCAATTGCGGTCTAATGTCCATCACTCTTTGTTTAAACATGTTTCTGGTATTGGACTTGCACAAACTAACAGGCTCAATGCTCAAACCCTGCTTTGAAAGCATTTTTGAAAAATTGGAAAGCCAGGAGTTACTTACAGGTTTAAGTGCTTGTTCGTGTAAACAGATCTTGGGCAATCTGTCATCATTCATTTGAGATAGTTTAATCCAGAAATTAAACACCCTAAGGAGACAAAGATCTGAAATGGCTGCCATACCCAATTTAGCTGTGACTGCCTGGGCTGGAGAAGTTCTTCGCACTCCCAGTATCAGTCTTAAAAACTTATTCTGGATTCTTTCAATGTTCTTGATTGAAGCAAATCCCCAAATTTCTGCTTCAGAGATTAACACTGGCAACATCTTAGACTTGTACACTTTTATAATTGGGAAAAGTGAGCCAGGGTATTTATAATTAAATAATTTATTCAATGTATGGACACTGGCTGAGGTTTTTAATGCCTTCCTCTTTATCTGAGGAGACCAGGAACCTGAGGCTGAGAAGACAATACCTAAATAATTATAAGCTCTTACCTCTTCTACTTCTTTAGAATCGATAAACCATTTATGACAGATCCTCTTTTTGCCAAAAATTACAATTTTAGATTTACTGTTATTAATTCCCAAATCATTTTGGTGACAGTAAACACTAAATTTTCTCAACTTTCTGCGCAGGCCTACCAGAGTTGTAGAAAGTAGAACCATGTCATCTGCATACAGGAGCACATTCACTGGTCTGTCTAGGACCTTGGGCATATGGAAATCAGAGTTGTACATAGCGGAAACTGCATCATTGATATAAAAATTAAAAAGGAATGAGGCCAAGATGCAGCCTTGACGCACTCCTTTGAATGTGGAAATTTTGTTTATTAAGGCTTGGTCATCTTCTGAAAGCTAATAAATGAAATACATTTCCAAAAAAATTATTTGAGGTGTGACCATGTATGGGATTTTAGAGCATTTGGGCTTTTTTTTTTTTTAATTTCAAGAGTTTTAAAAAATATTTTTTAAAACAAAATCTTAAAATTTCAAAACAATTAACACAGAGGCCATTTCTGCACTAGACTGCTATAGCGCTATTATTCCACTTTCAACATCCTATGGAATCCTGGGGTTCACAGTTTAGGGAGGGGCCTTTGAGGATGTTGAAAGTGGAATAATAGCACTATAACAGTCTAGTGTGGAAATTTCTAGATTTGTTTATTCAGCACCCTCCAACAGAAAAATGGCATATTACTGATAAAGTAAAATTAACGTATTAACATTTTTAAATGAAATTTAAAATGTTAGAATCTTTCAAGCATTTTAGTTGTACCTAACAGCTACAAGATCCTAGGATGTTGGTGTCCTGTTTCCAGACAGGAGGTCCCTGTGGAAGTGACAGTAGCTCCATGACAGGCTGCAGAAGCATCAGACTGAGTCAACAAGCAGTTAAGAACCAAGATGCAGGGCCACACATGGGGTCAGCAAACAGATAAGGAATGTCTAAAAGCACAATCTAAGAAGCAGAGCTGGGGCAAAACATATAAAGTCCTACCAAGTGGATTGATTCAAGTGAAGGAAAGCCAGAGCCAGAATCGATGATCAATCCAAGTTCAGATGCCAGCAAAGTCAAAAGTCTGCCAGGCATGGAAGGAGCCAAGAAACACTGCAAATGGACATGTTGTTTCCAGAAACTCCTCCTGTCACCAGTTACGCACTTATCCAGACACTGTTCACTTCCCGTCCCTGACACAGCTATAGTCAACCAGAGGCTACTGGGAGAAACCCTTCACATGTGGAATTGCTCACTCTTGGTGGTGAGTTCCCTGTTGCAGTCTTGTACTTCTTCTAGACATTACTTCACACTTCTCCATTCTGTCCAACCTCTTTAAGCATCTCTGCACTTGGAGACAGCACTGATCCTGCTGCAGAATCTAGTTACTTTGGAGTAGATCCTGAGCCATCCCTCTTGAGAGCCCTGGTCCCTGGTAGGTCTTGCATTCTGATCCCTGGTAGGTCTTCAAGGCTTCTGCTTTCCAGGGGCTTTAGCTCCTCTCTCAGTGAGGGAGGTATCTAAATGAGATAGTTACAGGACTTCAAAACCACTTTAACTTTCATGGCTCAGTTCCACAAAATCTTGAAATTTGTAGTCTTTGGAGAGACTTAGGTTTCATTGTATATAAACACTAGAGCTCTTCAGTGAATTCTTTTTTTTTAATTCTTTTTATTGAAAATCAAGACATAAACAAGAACATAAAAGGAGCAATCACACAGGAAAAAAACAAAAAATTATATTGAAAAGGATGTTTTCTCTTCAGATCATATAAATCTTTTGCTTTTTTCCAGTGTAGAATTTTAAGGATTTCACCAAAGCAGATTCCAGGAGTCCAAAGGACAGAATCATGGCAGTTAAAATGGAATCAAACTGCTGTAATTGAGCAATGTGGATACAAGCAAGGATTTCTCTAATGGAAGCATGACTCTTGACTTTTGAGATGAGATGTAAGCATGGGAAACACTACATGAGAAAGGATCATAATTTATTTCCATGGAATACATTTCTACACCGTTAGGGCACATAGACTAATCTGGAGTGAGGTTTATATATGAAACAACTGCCATTCCCTTTGTGGGTGCCTTCCCCCAATGTTTCTTCTGTCTTTTTTCTTCCCACAGAAAATCAACTGAAGATTAAAAGACTGACTGTGGTGCAGTGCTTTCTAACTGTCAGCATTAGAGCCTTCTGACTGGAAGCACCCTTTGAATTATAGCAGCAATCTTGCTTTTATCCTGAATGGTGGGATTACGGGTTAATGGGATGTGAAAGCTGAAGACCCAGATCCAATTTCTCTTCTTCCTTTCCCCCCCACTTCTTTTTAGGGTGAGCATTTGCCCTGTGTTGATAGCATAGTCATGTCAAGCCTGAAATAAAAAAGAACAGTGGCAACAAATGATCTTAAAACACACGCCTTTGTTATTGGTGCTGATGTTCACTTTCACGCAGAATGCACACAAGGAATGACATCAACTTTGCCCCCTCAGGCTAAAGCAAAGCCTCCCATCCCTAGTCAATATGATCTGCCTCGTGGCTTCTGATTCTGTTGTTCTTCTGAACATGCACACAAGTGAATTTCATCCAGACCAATGACTAGTGCTGATTAAATCTGCTCCATTTAATGTCACAGCATGTTGCTTTGGCTGCTTCTTCCCATTTCTGCATCCACACACTCTTTCTAAGAACAAAATTAAAACGCATGATCTCCTCTTCATTATTATTATGGTGCTGTACAAGAACAATGTGGCCCCCCACCAATAACAAGAGAGTGTCCTGGCATCTGAAGCTGAACAGGGAATTACTGATTACCTCTTTCCCCATCCCTTTTTCCCTCCCCGCCACCTCTTGCCCTTACCCCACCCACATACATATGTCTTGTAAAACAATAGGAAGAAATAAGGTTGGTCTCTTCCCCATCCCTTTTTCTCCATCCTCTCTCTCTGTAGGCACATGCACCCAAATGCATGCACATACATACAGAGAGTACTTCTTTTCTCTAATATTTAATGATCACCACCAGAAGATATTTGTTGACCGAGAATAATTCTGTTCAAGTTCAATTTGTTCAAGTTTTTCTCAAAACTACTCTATTTTATTAATTAAAAAAATATTGAAAAAAAAGTATTCCACATCCAATTTAAAATGTACAACAGAGGGGTGAAGGGAATGCTAGACAGGGCTCTGCCAGACTGCCAAAAGTCTTGGCAGGAGTTGTACCTGTACTTATGTAGGTCTTTAAATGTTCATGCAATATATCTTCCATCCCTATCTATTTCTATTTCCAGGCCTATCTGTGACTTTTTAAACCCAAGGCAGAAGGTGGTCTATTTTTTGTCCTGGAAGTTTCTCCTATAGACAGGGTTAAATTCCCATGTCTGTATTCAATGTCTCAGCTCTTCCTGTATTTCTGAAAAGTCCCATTGGTATCATCTTGAATGGGGGGCGGGTGACATTTGCTGTTTACCTATGTTTATGCAGTGCCCCTGAAGAAAGCTACTGGGCCTGGAATGGAAAGTTCTCTTCCTCGACACTTGGAGTTTTCTCCTTTGATTCCCTGCTCAGAAGAATGAAACACGAAAGCCTTCTCACCACTTCATTTAATTGTCAGATCAAGGTCTATCAACTAACCTGGGCCTCCAGCAAGTACATTTTCCTTCTCCAGAAAAAGAAATCCTAGAGGTGCTCTCTCTTGCATAACCCTTCTGCTACACCGCTGCATGGCAGGAGATCTCTTATCATGTACCATCACTCCTACCAGAAACAATGCCAAAGATACCATTGTGCGATGTACATGAAGGAGGATCCAGTTTTTCAGAACATTTTAACTCACGATCTGCAGCCATCAAGCCCATTGATGATAGATGAGGCTACAAGAAAAACCAAAGAAATGCCTTCAAAATGCAGAACTAGAGAGGCCTCTCAGCCTTGTTGGCAGCTCACCTGTGCCAGCCTTTTGGGCAAAAGCCAGTCTTCACTGATTTCCTGCCATGAATGAGGATGCTCCCTATGAGCAATCCTCCCCACAAAAGAAAGAAAGAAAGAAAGAAAGAAAGAAAGAAAGAAAGAAAGAAAGAAAGAAAGAAAGAATCGTTTTTTAAAAGCTCCAGCAACCTTTCATCAAAGAATAATAATTGCACTGGTCAAAAGCTTGTTGTCATGTCAGCACGTAAGCTCTAAGAAGAGCACACTGTCAACAAGAGCAGGGGCACATGCCAGGCCCTTGATGTTGAGCACTGACAGCAGTGATGTAACTCAGAAGCAGCTATCAAAGACAGGACTGTGGATCTGGCTTGTAACAGGTGTTTAAAAAGAAGCTTTAGCATCCAGTACCATCTCTGAACCTAAGACTTGAAGTACCTGTGGGCAAAAAAAACCCCTACTTTCTCACCAGAAATTATGCTTTGGGCAAACTTTGAACAAAATGGCCAGTTTACATTTCAAAGGCTGCTGTCTTGTCTATGAGGGGTGGTCAAATTCTAGGAAGCTGAGAGCTATCCCAACAGAATTGAACTTTTTGAAAGAAAACCTTGGGAGAGGAAACCTTGTTTTAGAGAAGAGCTGTACCCTGGGCAGGAACAATTCTCCCATTTAAAAAAAACAAACAGAGATCAAAAATATATTATAGGTTGATGTCCTGTTGTGAGTGTTTTGAGGTCTGCAAAAATGGCCTTGGGAGGCACATGATTTTTAGCCCTAATATATTACTCTATTTTATCCTTAGAGAAACTTGTAGTCACTATTGGACTACAACTCCCATCAGTGCTAGCCACCATAGTCAATAGTTTGGGACTATGGGACTTGCACCTGAGGAGCACCTAGATTGTTACACATCTCCCCACCACCACTACACACACTAACTTATGATCAAAGCTGAAACCCTGAACACATTGCTCAGGGAGCACTCTCCATTAGACATAGCAAAATGGGTGGGTAATTTGTGGATAAAATACATAGGACTGCTTATTGTGACTTACTCTCTTACAAACATGAGTACAATCAGGCTTTTATTCTGCCTGTGCTCTGTATGTGGCTTGTGTGGTCTCATCAGTAGAAGCTGGATGAATAAAAAAAGGCCACCTTTCCTGTCCCTACCCGTCTTGATTCCTCTCATAGGAAACTGCCTTTTACCAAGTAGTACAATTGGTACATTTAAGGCTGTATTGCCTAAACTGTACAGCAGCAGATGTTCAAATTTTCAGGCAGGGATCTTTCCCCTGAACTATCCTTCAGATCTGCTCCTACACACACACTGAACCTGAGGCCTTCTGCATGTAAAATATGTGTGTTATCATTCATCTATGGTTTACATTCCTGAATCATCATCATTAACTTTATTGCTTATAGCCAATGGCTTTTACACTGTTTAGAATAAAACATGAACAGAATTAAAAAATAAATTATTAAAAATATTCTACATAACTTTGAAACCATTTAACTCTCCTGTAAAACTGACTAAAAAGTGTAAAATTAATGTTTATATTACAATGAGTTCACGCAAACTGAGCTACTGAGTATGTGACAAATAGCTGTGTATCTGATGACAATTCTACAAGTACTTCCTGGGGTGTGCAGTCTATATATAACTGACTAATGGGAGATACAAATCTTTGTTTAGGAGTGGAATAAAAGGAGCAGAACAACAAGTGATGAATTATGTCATCAATCTGATTACAATCAAATGCACATTTTCTATCTAAAACAGGAATACCTTGAAATCTCCCTTCAAGATATGCAGAAGGCATCTGCTGGAATCTTAGTTCTGTGAAAGCTCTTCAGAGCTGAAAGAAGGTTAAAGTTTCAAAGTACTGAGGCTTTGCATGGCTGATTTGAATTTGTGGGTACCAAATAGAGAACTGTGCCCCAACTATGACTGCTCTGTCTTGGCCAGAATCATAATTGAAAATCCAGTTTTTAAGGTCAAGAGGACTGAGTCTTAGATAATTTTCTGTGTTAAGGTTGTAGACTTTTAACTTGTCCTGGCACAATTGTGCCAACCTCCAAACCTCAGCTCTTCCAGCCAACAAATTTTGCAAAGGGAATGATCCTCAAGTCTGTTTCATCTGCACCAGAATCTTTTAAAAGACAGATCAATTCTAACTACAATTGGGGGGAGACCCAATTGAGCCCTAAGGTGAGCTGCTGGAACCTCTGGGGGCAGTCCCCATGAATTTGTTTTGCAGTTTCCAAATCAGAATTAGCATCTTCTTCCCAGATTTTGGGCCCATATAGTATGTGTGCACTAATTTTACCTGTGAAAAAAATAGAAAAATCGTTTAAGTTGGCCAATAGATATGGCACTTAAGATTTTGATGGCCTCCCAAAGTTGCTTCCAAGAAAGTTTCTTATCAATATACAGTCCCAGGTATGTAAAGGAGTGTACCTGTTCTAAATGATGTGCATCAAGTATCCGTATGCACTTAGGGGTTCTCCTCCCAGAATTGACAACCAATTATTCCCTTTTCCATAGACTCCCAAATGTCATTTACTGCTTCCTAAAAGACAACACCTTGCAGAATTCTGGTATATAGCAATCTGATGAAGCTTGTTGCAAAACTGTGGAAATTCCATGGACCTTACCATCCAGATAACCTTCAACATTACTGCTCAGCCTTCTGATGTTGTTATATGTTCATTTGGCTGTTATTTTGAAAGGACTATGCAACATTGCTGCTACAGATAACTTTCCACATGCTGCTCGGCCTTCAACCTTTGACTGTCATTTTGAAAAGACTTGAAAATAATATTACCTGTTTCTACTTCTAGAGGAATTCATTGTTAATTGTTAATTGTTTTGTGACTGGGTGATAAAACTCTGTTGTTATATAGATTTCATGTACTGTATTTATTAGTGCCCAAATTGCTACATTGTGTTTCTGAGAATTACAGATTGCAACACTTCTGTTACAGCTTCCTGTTACAACCTGCATTTGTATCTGTGAATGTTTGTTTAGCCATTATTTCATTATTATATACACCCTGTATTGTTTGGTATATGACTAGTAATACATTTTCTTGAGTAGTAAATCAAATTACAGTCAGCCCTCCACATTTGCAGGTTTCACTTTTCCAGATTTGATTATTCACAGATTATTTGCTGTGACCTCTGCTGCCCCCCAGGTCATTTTTAATAAGGACTGCAAGCCTCATGAGACTGAGAAACTGCGAATGAGGCTTGCAAGTCCCTCTTAAAAATGGCGTGCCAGAGCAGCGGAGGTGGCCGTAAGCCCCACCAGCCACCTACTTCTGCCTTGTGAAGGAACCCTGAGGCTTCAAAGGAATCCACAGTGGGTTGAATAGTGATCATACTTTTTTGTGTGTTAAATATAGTTTGGGAGGGCCTAGAGTTATTCACAGTTTTTCCACATTCACGGAGGTCCTGTGCCCCTAACCGTAGTGAATGTGGAGGGATAACTGTATTATAATATAGGTTTGTTTGTAGCAGTATTATCTGTAAAGTACACATTGATGGACAATAGTATGTTCAGAAAGAGCATCTTTAAGGTTAAAACCCCGAACACTTTTTCTAGTTTGTTTTTCAAGAAAGTTTGCTGATTCTTTTTTGGTAGAGTAGCAACTATACATGACCTCATTTGGGAATGAGACTGCTGGGTTTTTCACCACTGGGTAGATTTCAGATGAGATTTTACCCAGCTTTTGTTAGCACTCTTGCACTGAGGATAACAACAGTACAGGACAGTCATATGGGAGGGGCAATCCTGCATATTTTGAAAGTAGAAACTTGAATTTGGCAATAGTTTGAGGCAATAATAAAAACTGTACTGATCCAAATGATCAGTTTGCTTATTTCACATCCAAAGTGACATTATGGCGGCTTCCACACTTGCTGCTATAAATAATTGCTCCGCTGGAATCAATCACTTTTGTACACTGATATAAAGACAGAAAATGGAAAGCTGTTTTTAAATCAAGTATACATGATAGTCAATGCAGATATTTTCCTCCCTGTTCAGTACGCAAGAAGAGGGAATGCAGTGAGAGAGACAGAGGCAGAAACAAATGGAAAGCTTTGTTCTTACTTATAAAAACAAGATTTAGCACCAGTGTGTAACTCATTTTTTTTCCACACACAGATTTAATGGGATCCAGCAAGACCAAGTGTCAGGCCTTTAATTTGCACAGGAACAGGAGAAGCTGCACTTTAAGGACAGAATATTTGTACAGATAAATAGAATTATATATTCAATCATTTAAAATGTTTATAGGCTGCCTTTCAAGGTGGTGAACAATGAAATGAAAACTTCCAAAAATTACACTATTATATTATACTAAAAAAAATGTAAACCCCCCCTGAAAAAAATAACAAAGAAGGAATAATACTTTAAAATATAATTGAGCCAGTGGATTCTTTTTCTCTTCAGCAGCAATTTAATGCAACAGAGAAATTTAGATGTGTCCTCTAGTTGGGTGGTGTGCTGAGGACAAACTGAGTAAGATGTGGCATAGAAGGATGTCTTTCTTTGCTTTCTACAAACTCAAGGCAGCCCACTGCTGTTGCCAGTGGGAAGCTGTGGTGGAGCCAGCGGCAGCAATTCGTTTCCATGTCAGTGGGATGAACAAGCCACTTCATGGCTTAGCCTGAAGGTAAAAGGACCTATCCAAGGTTGTTGTGGTGGTGTGCTTGAAGTCATTTCCAGCTTATTGCAACCCTAAAACAAAACAATCGTGGTCATTTCTTGGCAAGATTTATTCAGAGGGGGGTTGCCTTTGCTCCCCTCTATTACTTGCCCAAGGTCAGTCAGTGAGTTTCCATGGCCAAGCAGGGATATATGAACCCTGTCTCCAGAGCAGTAGTCTGCAGTGGAGCTTGGAGTGGGTGAAGGGGGCAGGGCTATGGTGTGGGGGTGTGGCCACGGTGCACAGGGGTTTGGCCATGGGGCATGAGGTGTGGTCGTGGGGTGTGAGGGTGTGGCCACAGTGCACAGGGGCATGGCTACAAGCTGGGATGCCCGCAAAATATTGCTGTCTCCATTGGCCCCCCTCCATCCCTATGCAACTGGCAGTAGTCCAGTGCTCAAACCGCTAGGCTACACTGGATTTCTATCCAAGGTGCTCAACCTGTTTGGGAGACTGGTTAAAGAACAGGCTAAAACCTAGAGTAGATCTACCACTCCAGCACTAGCTGAGCCTATATCCTACTGTCTTACACTGTGCGGCGGGGAGTGTGCGTATGTGGGCCTTTAGGTTCCTACTTCAGTTCAATACACAGTGAATATTTCTCTTCTCTCTCACACACACATACCTCAGGCTTTACAGCTACTTCTGCAAGCCTGGAATGTTAAACAGAGAGAGAGAAACAAAATGAACTCCTGGCCAAATCTCTTTAAAAACTAATTTGATCTTTTGCTGTTTTACATTCTAAACTTACTTGTATCACAGCATCACCATGGTTAATGGATTAAAAAGGAGTTTGTTACTGTTGCCTTCATGCTCAGTGCATTTATCTGGAAATGGGCAACAGTTTGCTGGAGGGAAGAAAAGGGAAGTAATATACATTTTAAAGAAACAATAATAAATCGAGCATTTGTCCCCAGTTACACGCCTGGCCAGATGATTCCTCATTATAAAGGGCAAATAAAAATATAAATAAATTGAACCACTGGCTCAGGTAGGAGGGTCCTCACAACCCCCCACAAGAAAGGGTCCAGAAGCGTGAAACCTGGGCCTTCACCCCTCGAGGTCGGCTCCACTGTGGAGGGACCTGGGTGACCGCAAGCGCTCCCATTACCTTGACGCAGAGGGGAGCTCCGCTCTCGACCCGAGCTTCTGCTCCCAACATCCCCACCCTCGACGCCCTCCTCCGGCGCCTTCGCCCTCCCTGCTCCGGTATCGGCTGGGAAGTGCTGCCCCCTAGCGTCTGCTGGCCCCAGCCGACGCAGCGCGGCCCGTGCCTCGTCCTATAAAGCGCTCCGAGGCAGCCGTCGGGAGGCGCGGCCCCCTCCTCCCTCTTTTCCCGCCTCCCGGGGAAGGGGTCGGCCGTACTTGGGTTGCTCTCCTCGCGCGGGCTGGCGCCACTTCCCGCCCGTGCCCAGCGCCTGGGGTTTGTCGCCGGGGCTCCTTCCGCGCCAAGTGACCCGGGCCGGGTTCCCCGGGTGCCGCCTCCCTCTGCGCTGCTCCCCCGCCCGAAGCGGATGCCTGTGAGGAGCGCCCTCCGCCCGTCCGCGCCGCCGCCGCCGCCGCCGCCGCCCTCCACGGGCGGGCCGCCGGCGCTCGAAGGGGCTGCTGGCCGGGCGCCGTGGCTGCGCCGAGGCGGAGGGGGCGGTCCCGCCGCCTGAGGCGCCTCCCGGGCCGGCCGGCGAGCCGCGGCGGGGAGCGGGCTGCCGCTTCCTCTGCCTCCGCCGGGAAGTTGGATGCGAAGCAGGCAAGAGCGATGGGAAGGACCTGACTTCTCGGGTGGGCTCCGGAGCCCGGCCTCTGCCATGGGACGCCGCGCGGAGGGCAACAGGCGGATCTCCCGAGGTGAGCCAGAAGGGAAGGTGGGGCGCGGGGCGGGGCGGGGCGGGGTGCCGTCCTTTTTGGAGGTGATAGAAAGGGCACCGGGCTCTTCCGGAGGGAGGAAGAGGGTCCGACGGGATCTAGGACGAGGGAGTCCGTCGTGGACGCCCTTCCCTGGGCGCCGCGTCCCGTTGGAACCTGGCGTGACTTCCAAGCAGCCGTACCCGGGCTGCACCAGAAGCGTGGACCGGGGTGGGATTCGAATCCCGGCCCGCCCTTACGAGGAGGACAGTCCGTACGGAGCTCTTTGTTCTTGTGTGTCTTCAAGTTTCCGAGTTAGGGTGACCCTATCAAAGAGTTTTCTTGGCCAGATTTGTTCAGAGCTGGGTTCGCCTTTTCCTCCCACTGAGGCTGAGAGAGTGTGGTTTGCTCAAGTGGTTTCTCCTAACCGAGCGGGGATTCAAGCCTCGGGAACCGGCGCTCTAATGCAAAGCTCTTACCTCTTTAAATGCAAAGGCTCATGAAGCGCTGAGAGCGGTATAAATGCGATGTATAAACGTCATTGGCTTATTTTGTTTTATTTGTTTGTTTTGGAAAGTCTTGTCTCCGAGTTCCGGATTGCCTCCCTGCTCCTAAGGCGGAGCAGCGAGGTAGGACACGGCCGTTTATGAGGATTTTGCAAAGGCGGCGCCCGCTTACAGGCTCTCCCAGGTCTCTTCGTCGGGTAAGATGGTGCCGACGTGAGCGGGGATGACCTAAGCATGTGGTTGCCGGCTCTTGGGCTTGGATCGGTTAAGCAGAGAGAGACGATGCTCCTTCTCCTCGCGGTCCGTTTCTCTCCGCCTGAGTATCTGGAGCCTGTGTAGGTTGGAAAGCATGCCCTGTTCTTTGACACGGGCGACCGCCGGGTGCATCGTGAACCTTAAGGTACCTGCGGGCGTGAGAAGGCGGTTCGGGGAGAGAAAGGATGATCTTGGGGCGGGGGGCGAGGCGATTGGAGAGCCTGTAACGCCCACGTGGGGGGGCGTTGAGGCTCTGGCGGCGAACCCGGATTATGGAGTTTTGGGGGTTTTGTGGAAGGAGGCGAGAGCAGTCCGGACGTGGCAGCCGGCGGAGGCTGAGCTTGACTGAGGAGGCAGCAACCCCGGAACAACAATACCGAGTGGGCGGGGGGAAGAGAGAGAGAGAGACCTCAGGCCATTTCCGCACTAGACTGTTATAGTGCTATTATTCCACTTTCAATATCCTATGGAATCCTGGAGTTTGCAGTTTAGGGAGGGACCCAAAGGCTCCATAGGATGTTGAAAGTGGAGTAATAGCACTGTAACAGTCTAGTGTGGAAAAGGCCTCATTGTCCACTCAGCTGGTTGGAAGAGCTCGGATCCCATGCCAATTTCAGCCCTCAGAAGACCAGGTTCAATTAAGAATGGCCGGGGAGTATCTAACCCCTCCCCTTTAACTAACATCTCTTCTACCAAGACAATTACTTCTTACATGTTACATTCAGAGTAACATCTATTTTGGGCATGGAGCGATGTGAATGAGATCGGTAGATTTCATTTAAAGACAGTAGAGTGAAAAATCTTTGGCACTCCAGATGTTTGGGACTACAGATCTCATAAGCTCTCACTGTTGACTGTGCTGGCTGGGATTCTTGGTTGCTGACGTCTGAATCATAGAATCATAGAAATGTAGAGTTGGAAGAGACCACACAGGCCATCCAGTCCAACCCCTGCCATGCAGGAACACCCTCAAAGCACTCCCGACAGATGGCCATCCAGCCTCTGCTTAAAAACCTCCAAAGAAGGAGATTCCACCACACTCCCAGGCAGTGTATTCCACTGCCGGACAGCCCTGACCGTCAGGAAGTTTTTCCTGAGGTTCAGGTGGAATCTCCTTTCCTGCAGCTTGAATCCATTGCTCCTTGTCCTGGCCTCTGGAGCAGCAGAAAACAAGCCCTCTCCCTCCTCTATATGGCATCCCTTCAGATATTTAGACATGGCTATCATGTCCCCTCTTAACCTTCTCTTCTGCAGACTAAACATACCCAGCTCTCTAAGTCTGCCCTCATAGGGTATGTCTTCCAGGCCCCTCATCATTTTGGTCACCCTCCTCTGGACTTGCTCCAGCTTGACCATGTCTTTCTTGAATTGGGGTGCCCAGAACTGGACACAGTATTCAAGATGAGGTCTAACCAAAGCAGAGTAGAGTGGTACCAGTACCTCCCTTCATCTAGACACCATACTCTTATTGATGCAGCCGAGAATTGCATTGGCTTTCTTCGCTGCTGCATCACACTGCTGACTCATGTTCAGCTTGTGGTCTATTAAGACTCCTAGATCCCTTTCACATGTACTGCTATCCAGCCGCATGTCCCCCATCCTATATTTCTGTATTCCATTTTTTCTACCTAAGTGTAGGACCTTACACTTCTCTCTGTTGAATTTCATTTTGTTAGCCGTGGCCCAGCTCTCCAATCTGTCCAGGTCATTTTGAATTTTGATCCTGTCCTCTGGTATATTAGCAACCCCTCCCAATTTGGTGTCATCTGCAAATTTGATGAGCATGCCCTCTATTCCTTCATCCAAGTCGTTGATGAAGATATTGAACAGCACTGGGCCCAGGACAGAACCCTGTGGCACCCCACTAGTCACTTCTCTCCAGGATGAAAAGCAGCCATTCGTGATCACCCTTTGGGTTCGGTCGGTTAACCAATTACAAATCCAACTAACAGTAGCCCTGTCCAGCCCGCATTTTACTAGCTTCTTTGCAAGGATGTCATGGGGAACTTTGTCAAAGGCCTTACTGAAATCGAGATATGCTACATCCACAGCATTCCCTTCATCTATCAAGCTAGTAACTCTATCATAAAAAGAGATAAGATTAGTTTGGCATGACTTATTTTTGAGAAATCCATGTTGACTTCTCGTGATTACCGCATTGCTTTCTAAGTGATTAGAATCTGACTGCTTAATGATCTGCTCCAGGATCTTTCCAGGTGCTGATGTCAGGCTGACTGGGCGATAATTATTTGGGTCCTCTTTTTTTCCCTTCTTGAAGATGGGGACAACATTTGCTCTCTTCCAGTCTGCTGGAACTTCTCCTGTCCTCCAAGATTTCTCAAAGATTATAGCAAGCGGTTCCGAAATGACCTCTGCCAGCTCTTTTAATATCCTAGGATGCAATTCATCTGGCCCTGGAGACTTGAATTCATCCAGCGGGGCCAGGTATTCCTGTACCACCTCTCTACCTATTATGTACCTCATTTCCCCTGCTTTCTCACCTGCTCCCCAACCACCAGGTTGAGTGCTTGTATCCTTCTGGGAAAAAACTGAGGCAAAGAAGGTGTTAAGTAGTTCTGCCTTTTCTCTTCCCCCTGTGAGTAATTCGTCATCTTCTCTGCACAGCGACCCTATCGTCTCCTTCTTTTTCCTTTTGCAGCAGACATATTTAAAAAAGCCCTTTTTATTGTTTTTAATGTCTCTGGCCAGCCTAAGTTCGTTCTGTGCTTTAGCCTTTCTGACCTCCTCCCTACATCTCCTGCCTACCTGCTTAAATTCTTCTTTAGTGGTTTCCCCCTTCTTCCATTTCCTGTACACGTTTCTCTTAACACTGAGCTCAGCTGAGAGTTCTTTAGTCAACCATTCTGGTTTCTTCAGATGCCTTCCATTTTTCCTTCTTATTGGCACAGTTTTAGACTGTGCCTTCAGTATCTCCTTTTTAAGGAACTCTCATGCCTCCTGAACGCCTTTCCCTTTCACTATTCTTGACTACGGAATTCCAGCCAGCATCTCCTTAAGTTTACAGAAGTCCGCTTTTTTAAAATCCTAAGGTGAGTGTCTGGCTACCCTTATCTTCTCCTTCCCACTGAGTGCCAAATTCCAATAGGGCATGGTCACTCCCCCCTAAAGATCCAACCACTTCTACCTCATTAACAAGGTCATCCCTGTTGGTCAGGATCCGAAAGGCCAACCCAATATCTGATTTAAGCCCCAGCATCATTGTTTTTTCTTCTCCCTGGATCATGGCAAAGGTCAGCAGCATAGGTAACAACAAACTTTAAATAAAAATGGATCAACTGCTAAAATTAATGCTTTTAAGTAATGTTTAAACCTTATCGAACCAATGTGAGCAATCTTGTGACCTTCACATGTCCTGGATTGCAACTCTCATAAGTCCCATTTGGCATGATCACTGGTCATAGTTCATGAGTTGCAGTGAAGAACATCTGGAGGATGATGTATACTTCCTTTGGAATCTAAGGAAATGCCACAGGATTGTAATGTGTAAGCATGAAATTTTCCTCACAGGGAAAGTTGGCCAAGTGATGACAATAAGATGCACATGCAAGTACTGTTTATGCAAGATGGCAGGCCCACCTCTTTTCCCAGTATACAACTGTATGGTACAGCAGTTTATTCAGACTTTAAGTTCTGATGGGACTAGTTACCTAATACAAATGTTTAGGACTGCAGCCTCTTTGGACAGGGTAAAGGATAACTGTTTAAGCCTGCAGTCCTAATTGCTCTTCCTTCCAAATAGAGATTATAAGGATTAGGTTGTGAGCTTCATCATGTCACTTGCTCTGAAAAGGTGTCTTCACCATTTTCCTAAACATCACAGAAAGGATATTTTTCTACAGAAGCCAAGACTTTTGAGTGACCTGAACATGTTAAGGGGCAATAAACAGATAATAGTGGCTATGCATTAATCCGTTTTCCCCCGCCTGTACTCCGAGGGGCTCAGGGGGAAGCGACTTTGTTGTTCCCCCTCAGGGAGGGACCACGTCACCAGCGTGAACAAGATTGCACTGGCGGCCAGGAGGGGGGCAAGCCAGAGTGGGCCCTTTAAATGGTGATTCTGCCCCCCAGCTGGCCTCTTTCTTTGTTTACTGGTGACCCACTTTCTTGTCCCTGTTTGTAGTGTAAGCTTGCTGGTTGTTTCTGGGCAGGTAGGAATTTCCCCCAAAAAAAGTCAGGGGTCACCTACCCTACATTGCAGCAAGGGACCGGGCAATTGGCTTTCAGGGTGGTGTCTTATATAGGAGT
Source organism: Iguana delicatissima (assembly GCA_948472985.1). Lineage (NCBI taxonomy): Eukaryota > Metazoa > Chordata > Lepidosauria > Squamata > Iguanidae > Iguana > Iguana delicatissima. The sequence goes on along the minus strand of CAOKZL010003716.1, from coordinate 1,172 downwards.
TAAGTAGGTTTCCCTGGCAGATGGTGTGGGGGGGCATTAAGGCATCATTGAATAACTTTGGCACAAGGTGGTATATGACATGCCTCTGGATCTCACTGTTCTGGTCGTCTGGCAGGGGGAGAAGGGCGAAGAAGGAGGGCATCCTTGGGACATGCCCACATATTTATGCCATCACTTCAGGACTCAATGGCAGGTAGGTGGCTATTTCGTGGGGCCCACCTTCCAGAGGGCATCACCAAGGTAGCAACCCAGGATCAGGGGTTTGCCCTTGGGACCCCGTATATTGCTATGATGCACAGCCCTGTGAAGTCAAATTCAAAGTCATGTCCAAGATCAAGTTCAAGTTCATGTTTAAATAGGCAATAAATAATAAAATTGCCCATTTTCAGCCCAAGTCCTGTCGTGCAGTCTCTTCATTTCAAGGGATGGGCAGCAATGCTATTCGTTTTTTAGGAAGAACATTCAGGACAACCATCTTCAAGAATGAAACCAGAAAAGAGGCAAAAGAGTTTTTAAAAAATTGTAACCACTATAGCCTTGTTCATTTATTCGATGCGGACATCTTCGTGTATATTTGTATGATCCACACCTATCCTCATCTCTGCTGACTGAACTGGTGGGAGTTACAATCCAACAACATTCAAAGGGTCACCTGTTATCAGTCCCTGATGCAGATACACACCCAGATTATGATGTTTATCAAGGCAGATGAACTGAGCAGATGTGCCATTTGATGCAGATTAAAATGCACCCCTCCCCCAGGAAAGGGATGAGTTGTTGCGAATGATGGCAGCTGGATCAGGGCCAGGAGGGGACAGCCTGTGTGCAAGATTATGCTTGGGATCTCTCAGACCTCTAAAACAAAAGAAATTCCTCTAACCTTGTGAGCATGAGGCATGCCTTTAAAACTGTTGCTGAATCATACAAGAAATGCTACCTTGATTCTTAGTTGACCATGCAGGTCACTGTCTAGAAATCATTCCTGCCTGCACAAATGTTGTTTGCATAAGTGGCATTCTAACTAACAATTTCTATCCAGGTGATGTTGGCAGGAACTTGGTTTCTTATCCCCAGGTGGGCAATAACATTATCACCAAGTCTGCAAGATTTTGATTTCTCCAGAACATTTCATTAAATTAGGTGGTATCTAAAAGAGAGAGAGAGAGAATGGG
>CAOKZL010003715.1:0-129391 GCA_948472985.1 Iguana delicatissima | reverse complement strand
ATTGCTATTTGATGTTCCAGCATTATAAATGAACACTGGAACTAGAAAATCACTGACAACATATATGTAACTTTCTGATATAAACCCAATGTCACCACTGTGCAAAGTATTTCACCATTAAGGTACAAACTGTCAATAGCTCTGTGGCTGGCACATGCCATGGACAGTCATCCAACTTGCATTAAGCAGAGCCACAACCACAACTTTTCTACAACAGTAAACAAAGATTAATTATACCCTGCCCCTTGTTAAGTGATCTGGCACAGATATAAGTGTAAAATCAGCAACAGCATTTCATGTCAGCCAGCCTAAGACTTCATCTTATTTTCTCTCAATGCAGATGAGAACTTGATGAGAGACAGCAATTTCAAAAAATTGCATTCATCTTCAGGTGTTTTATCCTTCTTTTGCTACAGCCTTCTAGTGCTGCCTTTCCTGGCCTGGTCCCTTTCACAGGTGTTTGGCCACATTTCCTTTAATTCTCAGCCAGTATCACCAATGGATGATGGGAGTTGTAACAACACATCTGGTGGGCGTCAAGTTGGACAAACCTATTTTCTTGGGTTTCCAGCAATTCAGCTAGGTGAAACTCAAACATGTTTCTTGGTTATTGGAAAGTGAAACTACAACCATAACAGTGATGAGAAGGAGACCTCATTTGGATTCTTACCTCTTCTGGCTCAATCAGCTTGAATTCCATGCCCCTTCCAGTCCATGCAATAAAGTGAGCATTGGCTGGGTCGTCAAGGAGTGTGACGAGAAACTGCCAGAGCTGGAGTGACCCTCGTCTTTGGTAAGGAGGCCCTTCACGGTATACTGTGGGTTCTTGCTTCACTTTACCTGTATACAGCAATAAACACCATTTAGAACTGACATTTAAAGACCCTCACCTTTACCTGTAGCAGATTGCTCTGGATCTTAAAACACTTTTAGAAGTGATTGAAAATTTAACCAGTGATATGTCCAGGGCTTACCTTCCATTCTTTCTGGTACAACGCAAGTATCATCAAAGTACAATCGAGCATCTTTGTCATAAGAGAACCCTAGTTAAGGAAGAAGACACATTTGTTAGCTCACAAGTTATATTTTATTTTTTTCAAAGCTTGGAAAATTTCTTTTCTGGACTAAAACTCCTAGAGGCTCCAAGCTACCAGGTTACTGTTACACACACTGTTAGGCTGTTCATTTTTTGCTTCTTGACAGCAATGTTGGCTATTCAGTCAGTTATTAAAGTTTACAGGTAAGGCCCCAAAATGCTCATGTGCAAATATGCTGGCTGCTGCTTCTGTGACTCCTAGGACTTGTCCAGACAATAGATTCCCACAATTTACACAGAGGTGTTAAACTGCAAATGCCATTAAAAAGTTTTGCATACAGAGTAGCACCAAATCAAATAGGCTTCTTGAACTTCAGTTGCTCAGTTGGATTTCACCTGCACTGACTTTGCCAGTCTTCAATTCTGCCATTAAGACTGGCAGGCACAAGTATTGACTCTGGTTATTAGTTGATTTGGGCAGCATTTTATTCCTGTTCTATTCAGACATTGTCAGGTGAGCAATGCTTCACTGCTTTGTATACATGTGTGTGAGAGAAATGGTTTGCTCAGATAATCTTCCATTGCAGCCAGACTTTTATAGCAACTCCTGTCACCATGGCAGCTGGCAGTGCCAGCTAATGTGCCAGAGGAGGAGGCAGGATGGAAGAAATCACTCTGTGGGTAAAATGGAAGCAGTCATATCCGTTTCTAGAAAAAGAAATTGGTGACAGGTATAGTGAATTTCTGATGGGTTGTCAAAGAGCACTGTCAGTCTACATGCATTCTAGCAAGGGAACCAGGACGATCTGCAATAAGATGTGGAGGATTTAGCAAATTACAATGTATAATCCATCATCATCTGAATAAAACAGGCTTTCCTGGTCCAGTTAATGTGATGGTGTAAAGACATAATTTACAGCAGTATTAACAGGGTGGCACACTCGCTCTCATGTAACTTGGCCACAACAGCCAGATGATTCAAGGGGGTCTTGCCTCCTAAAGTAGTTTTTCCAAACCCTAAATAGGCCACAATTATTATTGTGAGAATTAACCTGCCTGATTATCCCCATAAAGCAATGGGAAACTGAAGCTGAGAGACAGTGGCCTGCCTAGAATTGCTTTTTGAGTTTAACAGCGAGATTTGAATCAGCAAGAGAAAAGCCAGAAATTAGCAAGGAAAGAGCCACAAAACAATGCACAGCATTAGATGAGAAATATCAAGTGTAGTGTAGTTGTGGCTACACACGAGGAATGCCCTTGTTTGCATCTCACTGATCTTATGTAGGCCACTTTCTCTTTCCCTTGGTTCCCCTCTGAGTTATGAGGACAATCACACAGCCTTGGACTGTTGTAAGAATTATTTTAAAAAAAAATTCTGACCACTTTTAACCATCACACAAATGTTTACTAGCTGGTGCTTTGCACTGTTTCCCTGATATTTCCTGTTACGTTGCAGACCTTCTAAGCAGAGGCACAGAAGTCAATGCTAATGGTTCCATAGAATTAGAAGACTTGACATGGACCTCTGAGGTCATTTAGTCCAACATCAGTGTATGATCGATGAGTCAGGAGGAACTGCAATGTTTCTGACAAGACAACTGTCCAACCTCTGCTTAAATACTTCCACCCAAGGAGAACCCACTACTTTCTGATAGGTTTGGCCATTAGGAAGTTTCTCCCCATATCTGAGGGAAATAGGGCTTGGTTCCAACTTCCCCCTGCTGATTCTCATTCTGTCCTGTGGAGCAAGAGAGACTAAATCTGCTCCATCTTCTGCCTTTAGATATATGAAGACTGTGATCACGTTTCTTCCTAATCTTCTCTTCCCCAGGCTGAACATAACCATCTCTTTCAAGTGGTTTCCAGAGAGAACATTCCCCTACTCTCTTACTGTTGGGACAATCACATCCAGCTCTATATTCACATTCCTCAATTTTATTTCAAGCTTATGCATGCATAACTTCATCTGTGTATCTAGCTGACTGCTCACTTACCATCATGGCTGTTGGGGAAGTAGCCTCCTCCTCTCACATATGCTGACTGGCAGTTAGGCACTTCTAAAATAAAGAGGGAGACAGAGACAATAAATACCCCAAACTGCATGCACTTCTCTTCTTGTTCAGATTAAGTAGCAGACATATCTTCAAAGAAGATCCTAAATATACCCAGTATATAAATTTGTGTGGTTCCACTTGGCTGCTGGAAATGGCAGAATTTTTGAGAAACGTAGATCAAGACACTATCCCTCCACAATAAATGCTTTGCAAAGTGCATCCTCCATCCAACAGGAAAGTGGTACTTTTCTGTTCCCCTATACTCAAAGACTGTAACCTTATTGAGACTTACTTCAGAATAAGCCCCATTGAGCCCAGTGTTGCTTGGTATTCAGTAAAAATGCAGAGCAATTCAGCAATGTATTTTCTTCCAACTAGAGAAGTGTATCTACTCTACACCGTTATAGCAGTTGGATACCACTTTAACTATCATGGCTCCAGCCTATGGAATCCTGGGATTTTCCGCTTGATGAGGCACTTAGAATGCTCTGCTAAAGAGTGCCAGTCATGCCCTTTGAATTACAGTCCTTAAGGTTACTTGGAAAAGACACAGTGAGGGTACCTTGGGATCTGTAGTTCAGAGAAGTAAACTAGAGCTCAGTAGCAGAACATTTTAAGTACTCTGTATCAAACTACAAATCCCAGTAAGATGGAGCCAGGTGGTAACAAACTGTCCTATGTATACACTTCGAGAGATATTGAACAGACCACAATAGGATTGCCCTAAGAACACAGGAACACAGAAAGCTCCCTGAGAGGACTCTGGCTGGCAGTGACTCTCCAGGATTTCACGTAGGAGTCTTTTCAGCCATGCCACCCATCCAAACACTAACTAGGCCCAACCTGCTTAGTTTCCAACATCAGGTGAGACCAGCTGTGTTCAGGGTGGTGGTGGTGGTTGTTTTAGTTTGTGTGTTGTGAAGTTGTTTCTGATTTATGGTGAACCTAAGGTGACCATATCATAGGGTTTTCTTGGCAAGAGTTCTTCAGAGAGGGTCTGCCCTTGCCTTCCTCTGGGGATGGGAGAGTGTGACTTGCCTAAGGTCACCCAGTGAGTTTCTATTGCTGATCAGGGATTTGAACCCTGGTCTCAAGAGTTGTAGCCCAGTGCTCAAACCACTACACCATGCTGGATCTTGTGGTGGTATGGTTTTATAATCAATGTTCCTGAATTTAAATTTGACAAAATCTCTGCCTAAATTACCGTGCATCAGATTACAGACAAATGTTAACACCATGAGCAGAGAGAGTGGTCCTATGAAGGTTTCTGTAAGCCTGGATTCAAATGAATGTTGCATTCAAAGGGTTAAAACTCACTGGGTTGGTACGGCCATACAGCTGCAGAATCCAGTCATGTGTTACCCTGTCATAACAATAACTCTTGTGATCATCACCTGTGGAAGCACAGTAAGATTCCCATTACTGTGCAGTAAAAAGCTACAGGCCCAACCAACTCTCTGTGTTGTTGTAGTCGCCACACACAGTATTTACAGGAAGCCATCATAAGTGGGTGTCTGGAGGCAAACCTCAGCAATGGAACTCATGTTCTCCCCAAACCAGTGTGAATAATAGTCCCAGGAAACAAAACTTTGAATTATTCAAATTCCTGAGATGGCTACAAGGTGTTCAGACAAGTGAGATGGTAAAATGTTTCCAAGAATGAGAAAACGAATGTATTAAAAAATCTATACTGTAATGATGTTTTGAAGGTCTAGTTTTTCAAATTTCCACACAACGATGAATCAAGTATAAATAGGATTATGAACATATACGATGCTGGCATATATAGATTCAGACTACTGGTCTATCTAGCACAGTACTACCTATTTTGACTGGAACTGGCTCTCCAGGATCCTAGGCCAATCACCCTTCCACTACCTGATCCTTTGCACTGGAAGCATCAGGTATTGAATTTAAGACTTTTTGTGTGAAAAGCATGTGTTCTATCTCTGAGGAATCTACCACTCCTCATATAATTTCCTAGCATCTCGGGGAAAAAAGTTCCAAAGAGAGGGTAGGCCTCCAGCGTAAGTTATTGTGACCCTTCTCTCATGTACTAATTACCTACTGGGATTAGGCATAAAGAGGCAAGATGAATCAACAACTAAATAGGAGATGTCCTGAATTAGTGGGCAATAATATGATCCCTTGAAAAATCAGGTACATCATATTGTTCCTGGAAGCCGCAACATGATCCACCTCATTGCTGCAGCTGTCTCTCCCCAGGAGGCACTGACAGCATGCAGAGGAAATCCTTATGAACCTGAAGGTTAGAAGACTGGAAAAGGGTATCCAAACCACACCCAGGGGGAGGATCTAAAATTCAGACTTCGTATTTTGCATTCCCTCTGAGAACACATGAGAAGCAGCAAAAGAAGAAGAGAACAAATTCTTTCAACTTTAGATCTTCTCCCATCTGTTCCCCCTGCCTCTGAGAGGTCATGGTATTTTTAGGCCTAAGGCGATTTGCAGTTATGGAGTGGGACCAGCACCAACAGCAGCTGCACAATCTGACAAACGATCAGGCATTCCCTTCCTTGACACCCCTGTTCCCCCTGTTCAAATGTCCCAGAGGGAGCATTCAGAAGCGACCCAAAGTCAACTGCAGGTTCATAGCTACCCAGCAGTGAACAGACAGTGAAAAGGGGAAGAGCTTTTGTATAGGAGTGTGCAAGTCTGGTTCTCTCTTCATCCCCACACCAGGCCACCCTCCCCTGGCTGCCCTCCAGTAATACGTTCAGTTCAGATTATGGAAGCTTAGATTCTGCTACATCTGTTGACTGCCTCATTTTAAAATTTATTTTTTTTTTAAGCCAGAAAGATAATCTAGCATTCTAAGTAGGTTAAACATTGCCACAAAAGGCAGCTGCTGCTCCTTGTTTCCCTTTAGCAGAAAGAGCACAAACCACACTTTTCAAGGAATGGTGAGAGAGGTGGGAAGAGGCAAGGAGAAGCCTTAGAAAGAAACTCAGCAAACAGTGCAGAGGAGCAACAGGTAGGTGGTCTACAAGAATAATTAATGGTCATGTCCTCCATCTCTTCCCCCTGGTGAGAACAAGTGGGGAACAGGTGCCACAATAGCTTGTCAAGCAGAGCAGAAGCATTTGAAATGCTGCACAAGCACACACACACACGCTTCTGTGCAAAAGATTATTCACAGAGTGTATCGACATTACACACTTATAACAGTTTTTTTTTTAAAAAAATTGATACTTTTAAATTCAGTTTTACCATAATAGTTTCCTTTAACACAGTAGATGGTTTCACTGCGTTTTAAGAATAACATTTTATGAGTCTTTAATCTCTATATATTCTTTATATCTGTACTTGTTTTAATTTTGTAAGGCCCAGTTCTGGCAGAAAAGGCAGAATATAGAATAAATAAATAAATGCTGTTACTGCACGGTGTAGAGACACTACAAAAGCTGTGAATCATGTGGCCTTTGTAACATTGAACTGCAAGTACTAGCACCCCAGGACAGTGCATCCAGTAGCGAAGGATGTTGGGAACTACAGTTCAGCAACATCAAGAGGGCCACTTGTTTCTCATTCCTGCACTACAAAGATCACCAAAGTCTCAAAATGTCCATATTGTTGCTGAGAAGCGTAAGGAATACTATTACACAAAGGTAATAGAGCAGGAATTATTTCACCCTCTCAAAGGACTGGGAGGTATAATGAATTCTACAAAGCAGAATTAATACTGATAGTATTTAGGCTGTTTTATGTACTGTATGACAGTTATTGAAAACAAAGGTCCAACTGTATGCGGCCAGGAGAGACCTAAGCCACTCACTCACCTGAATCAATGCAGTAATCCCTGGGCTCTTGCTTGATTCCCATTGGAGACTGGAATCCATGTGCTGGCGGGCCTGGAATGCCTGGGACCCCATGATCATAGAGTGGGTCATGGTATTCCTGCTTGAATCCCTGAGGAGGATGGGTGGCAGCAGGGACAATAGGCTCTGACATCTGCCTGTGGTAGACTGGACGACTGTCCCCAGAAAGCCCAGGTGGAGGATATGGGTGGCAAGGTTCAGACATCTGTCTCTGAAACCTTCATGAAAATAAGAGAGAGAGAGTATTGATTATTACCACAGTTAACAGATCCCATGATGGTCTTATTTGAGATTGCTTTGCTAGCCAAGGATGCTTTCAAAAGGTTTGTTTCAGACCCAGAATCATCTATTCAGAGGGTCACCCATAATCAAAATCCATTTGTACTACCAATAGCCTAATACAGTGTGGCAACATCAGTTCCTTATGATGGGACTGAACAAGGTGGTCTCCAGTTGTTCCATTTGTGGAACCATGACCAAAGGGGAGGAGCATACAACCTTGTCTGCTCACAAAATGCTCACATCAGAGTCACTTTGTGGCAAAACACATGCCCTGTTTTGAAAATGAATTCTAGAACAAATGGAGCTATAATCAAAAGAAAGAGCAGCTGTGAGATAGGGATTGTGGTATTGAAAGACTGCATCCAACTGGCCAAGCTACAGATTTGTTCTCATATGTGAAATCAAGTCAGCTTCAACTGATGGGCACACCTATGAACGGGAGACTACTTAAAGACTTTGTGATTAAAAGACCAGCCCTTGTCTTGCAAACACAGGGCTCTGACTCCTTTGATTGAGTCTATCTGCCCCAATACAGTCTTCCTCTTTTCCTGCTGCCTCAGCATTACCAAGCACTATTTATTGAGCATTAAGTTTCAGACAGTGGAATGAATAAGCAAAAGAATCCTTTGAACTTCATCAAGCTCTTCGCCAACTTTTTGGTAATTAACTGCATCAGATTCTGGTTTTGAAAAAATAAGTTACACAAGAAGTCTGGAAAGAGAAATATTTTCTTCTTGCACATGTTACTTGTCAGTGTTCTAACAAGTATAAGGTAAATCTTTAGGGGGTTTGCATATTGAGTACTGTTTACTAGTTACAAAATATTATTTTGAGTAGATTTATGTTTGTTTTTTTACATTTTAAAGTGAACCCATTAAAAAGTAGCACTTTTAAAATGAGTAATATTACTTCATACTCATGAAGTAAACAAAATTACCTCCACACAAAAAGTTTTTTTTTACAGGTAATGATAATATGTGAGTTTCCCCCCACTAATAATGCTTCCAAGCTCTACAAAGACCTCCCAGTTTTTATATTTTCACTGAAAAACAGGTGAACTGGAATAAAACAGCAGCACCGGGGGTCTAGAACAGGGCTCAAATTCAGATGCCATGAGAAAACAGTATCAAGACAAAACCCACTGATTGTTCTCTGCAGAAGCACCAGAGACAGCTCTCTCATGCCAACCAGCCCTTCAGCAGGTCAAGAACATCGCCACCAGGAGAAACAATCAACTTGCCCTTTGTTGAAGAACAGGAACACAGCTACTTTGCTATGGCCACATTTCACTCCACTGAAGCAAACAAGTGATTACGTAATTCTGAATCCACTCAGCAATCTGTGAATACCAAGTGGCTGCTAATCTGCCTACAAGGCTGGGGATTAAGCCTTTAACTCTCCATGCAGGAGGAAATGTGTGTGCTTTTGGGAGAGCAGTTGTTCTGTATAGGACACACAGAACATGCTCCTAGCAGAGAGCAGTGGAGCTCACAGCCACAGCTAATGTTTCAGATGAAAAACTACTGTGAATGCCACTCTAACCTAGAGATTTCTAGTAGTTTGAAACAAGAATTTGAGGGGAGTAGGAAAGACCAGATTACAGAGCAATTGCTTTCACTTAATGGCATTTTTGTACTAGCCAGGTTGGGGATTCTGGGAGTTGTAGCCTCCAAAAGATAGTTTCTCCAAGCTTTATTTTAGATGTTAGCTAAGCACCCTTGATTTCTGGTTAGATGCACCAGGAGTGCACCAAGGTCTGACTGAACTCTTAAGGGCTAAATCCAATTACGAGTCCCAGCTAGAGTAGACCTATCAAGTCAACTGCTGAATAGTGAGTAAAGCCCAATTATACTTTCAGTGGGTCTGCTTTATTTGGGACTAGCAATTGGATTTAGACCTACATATGTGGGAAAGGACTAGAGAGGAGTAGGGTGATTCTCCCTGGGTACCCCCATTTTTTTCATAGGAACCAACTGATGCACCAGACAGCTACACAGGTCAGCTTTTCCCATCCAGAAAGCAACAGGCCATATTAAAGCCCCCAGGCTTTCTGTACAGTGGCCACCAGAGGCAGGTCTGTTAATTCCCACCAATCCTGTCCCCAACACTACAAATCAGGCATGTCTGATAAGTTCTTAAATGAATTAAATAGGGGGATGGGTAAAAACAAAAAAAATCTTGAACTCCTGAGATCTCTGCTTCTGATCTGCGAGAGGCTGGTAGGCAAGCACACACTCTCCCTCTGCTGAATTCTGCAGCATCTTAGCACCTTGAAAGGCAATTGCTATCAATCAATGCCTTTCCCGAGCATCAAAAGGCACTCAGGCTCCATTTGGCCCTGTAACACAATCCTCCACAGCTGACAGGCCCAGATTATGCTGCTTCCGATCCTTGTCCTTCTAACCTTTCCGAATGAAATTTTAGAGCCATGCTGGTATGGCCTCTGCAGGAAGAGGCACTTCCAGATGGGACTGCGCAGTGTCCCTAGCATAGCTTTAAGGTCATTGGGAACTCATGGCCTGGTGGTGATGGTGTGTTTATCTAAAAAGCAATTTTAAATACTAGTGATAGAAAAGGATAATTTTTTTTTATTATTGATTGGGTCACTTAGAAAGATGAGATGAGATTTCTCTCTGGTGGTGAGCTCTTCTTTTGAAGCACTATTTTATTTTATTTTATGTTCCTATGGACTAAACTAGTGTGATAAATAAAGCATTTCTCATTTCATTCTAATAAAAATAGCTTAATTTAGCTTTGTACACTAAACTTCAGCCACCACTCTTCCCAGCTGCTTTAACTGCTCCTGCATGAGTACTGACCCAGTATTGCAAGGCCTGGGAATCTCCGGTCCCCTAGATGTTGTTGGACTTCAACTCCCAGAAGTCTCAGACAGCATAGCCAATGGTAATAGATTATGGGAGCTGCAGTCTCAAACATCTGAAATGCCAACGGCTCCCAACTCCAACAATACCAGAATACCTTTATATATGGAGCAGAGGTACACCAAGGTACATACACACAGATTGGCTGGGTATATTAGAAACTCCTCCTTGTCAAGTGCTGGTTAACATCGGGATGGCATCTGGAAGGTTCTGCATCCATGCAAACAGTGGAGGACACTTTGAAAAGTTCTCAACTGTGTGAAGCTGGAAAATCTAAAGTGGCTGAAGAAGCAGAGTGGTTTCTTCAACAGCAAATAGTGAACCCACATGAGAAGCTATCTTTTGCTCTCGCTGTGAAATGCCGTTGCTTCAGCTGGCTCTTACAGGGCTTCCAGATTCCAACAACAGTCTGGTGCCAACAGTGAGTTCCCAAGAAGAGTCAGGGAATGAGACAGAGAGACTCACAAGTAACAGAAAGGTTGGGAAAGTCTTCAGAGAGGTTTGCACTAAGCACACAGGGTCATAAATTCCACTTCCCAGAGAAACAACACAAGGAAGCAATAATATTTCACCAGTTACAGCGGGAAAGGGGAAGATACAAGTCCCAGAATGCCAATAATCTCTAGTGCATGGATACATAGGAAGCTGTCTAGAAAATCCAGATTTATTGCCAAAGGTATCTGTGTCAAGATCCAGTAGGGGAGTAGTACAAGAGAAAATGCTCTGACCCTTGAATTTTTTTGGCACATTTTGACACAAGAAGAATAATCAATCAATCTAAAGATCAATGAGAATGATAAGATCAATACAGAGATAGGATGTAAAATAAATGTAGGCAGCCACAGAGAGTCTGATAGCTGCCCTATTTCTCGTTCCCCATGGAGTACTCCCAGTCATTTTCTTGTATCTTAAGTGATCTAGAAGTTTATTCCTCTCAAAAGACAATCCACTGCACTCATGCCCTGCTTGTGGGCTTCCCATAGTTACTCATTGGCTACTGTATGAACAGAATGCTAGGCCCTTTTTGCATGGCATTCGCCATGTGAAAAGGCCTCTGGAGCGTTGCGCAATTGCGAGGAGCCGTCCACATGATGTCCTCACAATTGTGCGATGCTGCTGGGGCTGGCAGGCGCCGATCACACACTATTTCATTTTCAGCTTCTAGCCAAAAATGGTGCGCGCTCCAGGGCCCCGTGTGCACTTACCGTGCGTGTGGAGCCTCTGGAGCCGTGGCGCTCATGCTTCCTGCCCCAGTGCAGCCTGGGAAAATCCAGGACGGAAGAGGAGGAGCCCTCACACTGCCTGCTCACTAGCAGGCAGCAGCTGCGGCAGCAAAGCAGCGGGGACGCAAGAGCCTCTTGCAAGAGGCTGCTCACGCGATCCCCGCACCCCAGCACCACGTAAAGGTAAGGTGCGAAAAGGGCCCTAGACTAGATAGGCCCTCCACTTGATCCAGTGTGGCTCCTCTTATGTTCATTTTCTCCTACGACATTGAGCAGAATGGTATCTGAAGTCGAGTAGGAGGACACATTAAGAGGCCTGCCACTTCAGTGCTCTGTATTAGAATGTATGGTTTAGAATACTAGTAATTCCATTAAAACCACAGCGACACAGGCAGACACACACATACCAAATCCAAATCTTCAGTATGTGGGTGGTTAACTGTGGCCTTCATATATTGCTGAAACGCAGCATTCAGAATCCTTATCACTGGCTATGGCAGATGAGAGTTGCAATCTAATAACATCTAGAGGGCCACAGTCGTTCACCTCTGCTTTAGCATATATTGAACATACAATATCCTTGTAGCAACAGCAGGATGAGGAATCAGTTCCTTTATATATACCATTCAGTGTTCCTGAGATACCAAGCAAAATCAATCAATCATGAGCCATAGTTCTGAAGATGTGAAATGTTTGCCTTGATTCCATAATAGACACATTTCACAACTTCGAAGCAAAAATGCAATTTTTAAACAGCCTAGGAATACAGGCAATCAAATGAGTAGCAAGACAAAGGGCTTTTTTCCCCTCTCAGTTCCCTTCCCCACTTGAACGTATGTGCAGAGCCCAAATGTAATAAGTACCACGAAAGTGAGGGGTGTGTATGTATTACCAAACTTGACCCTGATACTTCAACTTCATTGTCACTGAAGGCTTCTGGGTGAATATACAAGTGAAATAAAAGTAGTTTCTTTCTGTAATTATGTTCTCTTTGACCCACATGGTCTAAAATTCCAGCCCTCTAATCATATGTAATGTATATATACCAGAAATCTTGGTCAATGCTCCGTACATCTGACCAAGTGGGCTAAGACTCCATGAAAACTCAGGCTATACAAATGAAACTGTTAATCTTTAAAATACCAATGAAAATTTTTGGGTAAATCCAGTAGTAATTTAGAGTTTGTGGTTGTGGTGTGCCTTCAGGATGACTCCACCATATCGTCATCCTATCCTATGGTTTTCTTGACAAGATTTCCTGAGAGGACGTTTGTCATTGCCTTCCTCAAAGGCTGAGAGAGTATGACTTGCCCAACATCACTCAGTGTGTTTTCATGGCTGAGTGGGGTTTTGAATTGTGGTCTCCTGAAGTCCTAGTCTAAGGCCATTTCTGCACCAGACTGTTATAGTGCTATTATTCCACTTTCAACATCCTATGGAATCCTGGGGTTTGCAGGATTCCATAGGATGTTGAAAGTGGAATGATAGCGCTATAACAATATAGTGTGGAAATGGCCTAACACTCAAGCCACTACATCATAGAGTAGACTCATGGAAATGAAGAGTATAAGTTAGTTGTGGCAAACAAGCCCCCTTCATTTCAGTTGGTCCGCCCTAGGTAGGACTAACACTGGACCTTCCCCTTTGCAGTTTTCACCCTACCCGAAAATGTTTCTCTCATTTCTCTCTTTACCTGTGTTCTGTTGGATACTGGTTTTCAGGCATCATCTTTGGCATCTGCATGGGTTGGTGAGGTGGCCGGGGTACAGCAAAGGTTTGCTGCCTTGGTTCCTGAAGAGCATGGGGTGCAGGTGGAGGGCGGGCTCCCTGCAATGGGCCTGTTGTGGTGGCAACATGGGCAGGAGGCTGCACAGGTGCTGCTGGAAGAGGTGGGGGAGGAAGGGGGCCGCTCTGGAGTGCAGGGGATGCTGGGGTGGTAGGCGGAGTTAATGGCTTGAACCCGGCAGGGGGCTTCCTGTCATAGGCACTGTGCAAACAAAGAAACAGAGAGGAGCACAATATAAATCTGGACACAACAGCCATTTATACTGCTTCAGCTTGCTGTTCTTGACAGCTCGGGCTTGTTTGCATTTCATGGTTGTCAGGAAGTAACAGTTAAGGTTGTTTGCAGCCTCAAGGGAATCTTTGTACTTCAGGCAAGCGACAAACAGGCTGAGTCATAGGGCTCATTTTAAAACACTTCTCTCACAATTTTCTCAGAGATAATTGTAACTTCCGATTGTTCTCTCCCTCCCCTAGCTTTTTCTTTCAGAGAATTAAAGCTCATTGTACTAAGGTGTGTATGTGGAGGATACCCCCTCCCCATTTCTCTGATAATTAATGGTAATTTGTTGGGGTCAGAGAGGCAAACAGGTCTGCCACTTCTCTCAGTACACCACCATTTCTGTAGGTTGCTTCAAATGTTAACTGTCCACCCTAAGAAGAAAGCATATAGACATGCTGCGAAGGCCATGAACACCTGTGTGACTGGGATGACATGCAAAGACAGGCATAAGTGATTTTTATGTATGATTGCACACAGAGCTATATACCTTTTTCTCCTCAATGTCTGGAAATTTTCTACATGTACTAAGAAGGATATTGTATGAATCAGCCATGACACGAATAAATATTGAGACTATTATTTCCTTAACAGTACTAGAAGCTTTCCAAATTCCAGGGAAACAGCAATTCTTTAGGATATTATGATTACTGTGTACACCTAAGACACTTTTGGGATCTACAACCTGGCGGTTGTTGTTGCTGTCCTTTCTACATGCCTTCAGGTAGGCTCTGATTTATGGCAACCCTACCACAATTTTTTCTTGGCAAGATTCCCTCATAGGAGGTTTGCCACTGTGTTCCTCTTAGTCTGAGAGAGTGTGACTTGCTCACATGGGTTTCTGTGGCTGAGTGGGGATTTGAACCCTGCTTTTCAAGAGTCCTCGTCCAACACTCAGATCATTACATCACACTAGTTTTCACAATGCATAGGGTAATGTTCACTGTTACTTCTCCCACCTGAACTCTCTTTTTAGTCAAGCCATTTGAGTATAGGTAATTATAAGAGCGGTGCAAAAGGGTTTACGCTGGGATGGAAAAGCTGCTGCCCCTGCAGAAAGAATTGGATTGCAACACCTATCATCTTTCATCATTGACTATACTCACTAAGGCTGATGGAAGTTGTAGCCCAACAATATCTGGGCCCCCACATTTTTTCCATTCCTGGTATAAATAAATATAAATCTGGATTGTTTTTTCCCAGCCTTCCATATCCAAAAAATCTGTTCTTGATGCTCCTATGTTCCCACTCTGTTTACTTGTCCTGTCCATCTATGCGCTGGGCTTGATTTTGTTGACCTATCACTCCCTCATGTTTGATCCCTACTAGGGAGGCCCGCAAAGAGCAACTGTCTGGGGAAGTAATTTGCCTTAGAGAACTTAGCAATGGGCTATTTCATTTTGTTTGGCTAAAAATATCTGAGCCTCTCCACATTACAAAGTTTTCAATTTTCTGCAAAACCAGAGAATACCGCTAAGCTACAATGCAACCAAAGCAAAATCAATACAACTCTTTTTTATGATGTTCTAATGTTCTTGCTTTGTCTACTTGCCTATCCTCCCAGACACACTTCAACTTAAAATTGGGTGGACTCTTACAGATATTTTTTTTTATTAGCGTAAGTGAGGCAAATTGCAACTGTAGTAAATGGCCAATCAAATGTCCCCAGTCCAGTTTCATGTTTTCCTGCTTCCTGTGCTCCCTTCCCAAATACCTAAAGGCATCTTAACTGTGTATTTCAAATCCAATCCTACCTACCAATAGTTGTAGAGGCACTTTTCTCCATAATTAGCACAGAGGACCTGTTCATGGCTACAGGTGGACAGCTCAGAAGAAGGGCTGTGGAGTTCCCTCTTGATCTTAGCTGGGGGTGGTGCATGAAGTACCACTGGATTTTAAAAAAAAGTGGAAGAAAATAAACAAACATTAATAAATCAATCAGTACTAATGTATACTCAAGGAAAAATTAACCATCACATATAGGCAACTTGATGTTAATCAGTGTTCCACAGCCGGAAGCATGCTTGCTGTTGTAGTCATCCAGATGTTACTGTGCTGCAACTCCTGTCAGCACTAGAGAACCACACATTCAGTATTCCTGTCATAGGACTGTCTGTACATTGATGAATACACATACACAGCACTTTCATTCTTGCTACTTGACTTCACAAGTTACTGGTTCTTAGAAAAGCATACCTCTAAGTCCGTATCTGTGAGAATGTGTCAGTGCGATGGAGGCCTTGTGAATGACATTAAGTGTCCTTGGATGCAATGCACATTCTGCAGCTGCAGTGAGAGATCAGCTGGTGGCCACCACAATATTGGGAAAGGGGTAAAGGAAGGAAAGAATAAGGGCTAAAAATGTGAAAGTTTCCTTGTAACTACCCCAAAGCAGTCATTTATAAGACTGTCACAACATCGAATTTTCAAGGCCTGAACACACATGTTTTTGATCAAGCTAGTGTGAAGGGAACAGAAGAGAGCTCAGGATGTCAGACGATCTTGGATAGGAATGCAAGAGAGTGACAGAGTTCAAGCCATTCTACTCTTCCTACAGTATTTCCAGTTTCAGTAACAAGCACAGTGAAGGGCATACTCTACTGAGGTAATATGCAAAGAAGATGACTCTGGAACAGGGTTGAAAATCCTCAGGTCCTGGGGCTGAGTCTGTCTTTCTGCATTCCAGTCAGCATCCTTCTCCATGGCATCATTATTTGGTTGTTTTCCCAGGTTTTGTGAACCTCCCTGCCCCTTGTTAAGATGCCTCTCTTAAGGCTCAATGACTGGCAGTAAAAGCTTTAAAGTAAAGTATCTTGGGATTTTTGGTTCCACTCTTTTTTCCTCTTGGCCCTGCTCACTAATGGAATGCAGCCCTGGAGAACTTCTCTGAAATTGAATGTGGCCTCTGGATAGAGGTTCCTCATCTTCGTTCTAGAACAAACTCTGCCACAGCCCTCTACAGCATGAGAAGATTGGTAACAGCAGATGGGGTTCTATAAGATACTGCCTGGGAGGGAACAACCTGCATTTGAAATATAGAACTATAACCAACACTTAAAAGAAAAGGGAAGGATATGGTATCAGTGCATTCTAATACTCATTCATCACACTATCTCCTTTTGCTCCATAAAAAGGGTCACTCTGAGTACAACATCAAAGTCCTTGGCCTCTTGCATTTCACTTTATGCCAATGTAATAAAGAAAAAAAACTATAATAATGTCAAAGGACGACCAGGTTGGACAAATCTCTGTCCTGAGTTGCCACTGAAAGAAATAAGGGAACTAGGGATGTAACTGGAACATTCAATTTTGCTATCCTGACATTCCAATGTCCCATTAAGAGGGACTTATTTTCCACACTGTAATATCAATGCAAAACTTGGCAACAGCAGTCCTCTTTTGAAGATACAAGTGCTACAGCTATGACAAGGGCGGGTGATAAATTACAAAGCACAGAATAACCTGCTAGAAAAAAAGCCCTACCTTGCCTCAATTAGGGTCATGGCAACTTTCAGCTTAACTGATTCTAAAAATACACAATGCTGAATCCAACAAATGCCTGCATTTGGTCACTGGCTAAACTGGTCTTCTCATCCTGATTCTTTTTACATTCTTGCCTCTTGAGTAGGGAGATCACCATGTGGATAGTATTACCTGCATTCTGCATTTTTACACAAGATGGTATAAGCCCATGACAAAATTGGATGAATGTGGTTTCTGTACAGGAAGCTTTTAATCAACAGACACTAAGCACATACTGAAATGTGTGGCTATTACTAGACTCTTACTACCAAGAGGGCTATTTGATTTAAGCCAGCACTGTGTGAAATATCTGAAACTCAAGTTAGCACTATGTGGAATGTCTCAGTGAGATTCTGTGCCTTCAGTGCAACTTTGCTCAGTATCAATCCATTTGGTTGACTTCCTTTAAAGTTTGCAGCATGACCCATTTCACTGCAAGGGATATATGTTCTCCTACCAACTGTGAACTTTATGCTAGTAATGCATTAAGATATCTCTTGTCTAGCAAGTACCTTGTCATAAGCAGGAGTGTACCGGTATGCTCCAGTCTGGATAGTATGGAATAATCTGTTGGGATAGCTTGGGTATATTGGGTTTTATTTGGTGTACATGTTGAGAGTACAGGGTTTTTATGCCTCTTCCAGGCTGAACACTTTAAAGACAAGTTCACATGGTACTTTAATCCACATAATTAACACATGCAGGCATACATTTTCATGAAGGAATACAGCATGTGGATCATGAATAATGGCTACAATCAGAAGCTATTTCTGCAACAGCTCTTTCTGAAGGTACTTCAGCTTCAGAAACTGATGTCACCTTTCTGAACTGCCAGTTTATATATTAATCCAAATACTCTGCACGTCCAAGGATGCTTGGGAATGTGTGTGCAATGTATTACCATGCAAAGTGATCCTTAACGTTTTGCATCAAAGTTGTATCACAATCAGACAAGCATGAACCCTTAGATCAGTATGGGAGATGCATAGCCTGTGGACCCCATGAGACCAGTCCCTCATGTCTTTCCAGACTTTTGGTGGGGAGTAAGAAGAAAGTTTTCTATTCTTCTCTCTCTCGCTCTCTCTCTCTCTTTCTTGGAACACAATGGTTACAGGCATGAGTTTCACAAAAATTATGACGGAGGTCTATGTGGACACCATATTTTTATCCCCCTATTTGGAAAATGCTCTTCTTCCCACCCTAAAAATTTGTGAGAGTTTATTCCCTGCCATGCTATAGAAATCATGAAGGCAAGAACAACATATTTGTGGTGGTTTCTAGGTGGGAGTATCCTGAATAGGTGCAACCCCAATTTTCCCTCACAAGGGAATATTTACTTTTCAGAAGAACCTATGAAGCCCAGGAAGCTACATTATACTGAGTCAGATGACAGGTCCCTCTAGCTCAGTACTGTCTTCTCTAAAGGTAGAATTAGTGGATTCATACCACATGACCACACCAATGCCACTCCTATGGCTCTCCTGACTGTTCCTTGGATTCCCCCCAAGCCTTTCCACTTAAAAAAAGCAAAGGTCCCCAAGATGGAGGACTGCATTTCCAGGGGTGCAATCTTTGGGCTAAAATAAGGTGTGTTCCCTATATGTTGTTCTCGGCCCCAGAGCTCTTAAAATGAAACCAGAAGTAACTTTCTGGTCTCAGGGACATAAGACGCTGCAAGACCATTGGTGCACCTAACCAGGACAGTCAAAATCTAAATGGCAGCAACCCTCCAGGCTTTCAGGCAGGATTCTTTCTTAGCTATAGCTGAAGACCACTGGTATTGCTGGGTGGCTTCCCATCCAAGTATTAACCTAATCTGACTTTGCTTGCTTCTAAAATCTGTATGAATTCAGAGTGGTATAGTAATACTTTTATTGGAAATCAGAAATTCTGCCATGGGGATCTGGAGTAGGTGGGAAGCAGGACAGGTGAATCCCACATGGCCATTCACCCCTCGTCTGCATTGACTGGTAGTAGCTCTCCAAGATTTCAGACCAGAGTCTTTCCATCCCTACCTGGAAGTGCTAGAGCCGGAACTAGGGATCTTCTGCATGAGCAAGGGCCCTTTTTTAGTCTTTGTGTAGGCATCCAGAAAAGAGTAGACCAATTTAGTCCTGAAGATATTTGGTCCTCCAAAGCATGGATGTGATATAGAAGAAAGCAAACACTGGAATCATAACCTGTTCTCACACTGCAGTTATCAAAGTGAGCTCATCCATTCTGCAGCTTTAATTTGGAGGCAAGAATTTAGATTAGAGCTGCAAAGAATGAGCAGTATTTAGAATGGAGGGGGCTGTTCAGTGGACATACGCCCTCTTAAATGCTGAACTAGACACACACAAATGCTGAAGGTTGCTACTGGCCCTGATACCACAGCCTCAAGTTCTTCTACTATATATAATTTTTAAACCAACTAATATATGCTTAGCCTAATTAATTTCTAAAAGAAGACATTCTAGGAAAAGGCAAGTGCGTCAGAGTTCTGTACCTAAATAGTGACTGAACAGAACAGCTTGGCTTAGTCGGAAGAGCAGTATTATCTCCACAAAGGCTAAGCACACTGCTGTTGCACCATGAGAGGATCGCTTCGGTCTAACAGCTTCTAGCCTTCACTGCCAATTAGCAGTTTTCTGCATTCTATGTGCAGTGAAGGCTCCTAGAGATTGGGAAACAACAATTCCTTCTGGACAGTCAGATAAGTTCCAAAAATGAACCTTTAGTGCCAAATTGGGGCTTTTTTCAGTTCAGTTTTGTATTGGTGAGCAGCATTGCTGATCTAGGAATGTCTTTAGGATCGAGGAAAATAGTATTGGAATGTTTAAACTTTGTTTTGTTAGTGGGCAGAGGCAGTAGGGACATTTGGTAGGGTCAAACATGTCAGGGTGTAGCATATTTTATTAAACCCTGCTTCAAAACAACAGAACTTGGAAAAATGACTTTTGCGGGATTACAGCTCCTACAATACCTTCGCCAATGTGACTGCAACACCAGAATGGCTAGAGGATTTGAGAGGTTTTCTGTATAAAATGGTATTTGCCCCACCCCCCAAGCATTGGGAAAAAAAATAGTAACAGCAATTGCATTTCTCTATGTAATTTCTTTTGGACTGTCCTTTGGCATTTCAAGTGTTAATATCGCCCCTCCTCATCCCTCCCTAGAAATTGCCCTCTGTCCTCTTCCACTCATCCTCCACATCCCCCACTTCTTATTAGGCCGGCCCCAGCTGAACAGCAAACAGCAGGAAACTCACTTTGGAGGTATTCCAGCTGTCAGTCAGAGGCATGTTTCTTTCCAACAGTCTCTGTGTTGTTTGAACGGTTGTTTTTCTGCCAGCAGCACAATGGGGCTTAGTTATTCATTGAAGAAGGGGGAGGGGGAAAAAAACCTCTGCAAGCAGGCACCGCCCTCCATTCACAACCAATTTGGAATACTCCATCCATTCACAAAAACACAAAACAAAACAAGAAAGAACACTTCTCTCTCCGCAGCTGAGCGCTACCAATCAGGAAAAGGGAAATGACACTTAAGATCATAACAGAGACCAGCTGTCCTGCACAGAGGAGCTTGTGCTGTGGGCAACGTTTATGTAAGGAATTCAAACACTGCAGGAATGGCCTGCATAACTAGGAGGGAGTCAGCCGCTCTACAGAGTTCACTGCAGACCCAACAATTGTGCAACCTCACTTGTAGCAGAGAGGTCCGGAAATGCCCTTTCGTAGGGGGGATGGGATGGGAGGGGGGAGTAAAATTTATTTTAAAAATTAACTTCTTTTCTCCAAAACAGTGGCTACCTATTGGACAGAAACTAGTTTTTTTAAACACTCCTCATGCCTTTTTGGGCCTAGATTCCATCCGCAGCTGCTGGTTCTGCAGCATCTCCATTTAATGAGAAGCATTCAGAAGCTCCCCTTATCCCCAAACTTGCTTGAGTGCTAGGAGCTTGGGCATAATGTGGCAAGCAAGTTGTTCAAGGCAGTAGCCAGGAATCAAGAGGGTTCTGGAGGAGACAAGAGCAGAAGTAATCTGGTCCCTACTCTGAACTTGGAAAGTTAATGAGGCACCTGCATATCATAGGAAATATGAGAACCTCAGAGCAGTGGTTGCCAAACTCAGGCCATTTCTGCACTAGACTGTTATAGTGCTATTATTCCACTTTCAACATCCTGTGGAATCCTGAGGTTTGCAGTTTAGGGAGGGGCCCCTCTAAGGCCCCTGCCTAAACTGCAAACCTCAGGATTCCAAAGGCTGTTGAAAGTGGAATAATAGCACTATTAGCAGTCTAGTGCGGAAATGGCCCCAGATCCTTAGATGTTGGACTACTCTAATTCCCACCACTCCAAAACATTGTTGTCTGTGTAATCAACAACAGCAACAACAACAAAAAATTAAAGGTGGATTTTGTAATGCCACCAGAAATGTTTTTGTTGGGAATTACAGATAAAGAATTCAAAAGTAAATATAGATTACTTCTTTGCTACGTGATAAACAGCAGCAAGAATATTGTTTGCTCAAACTTGGAAATGGACTGAAGCACTGATGACAAAAGAATGCATTGTTAAGATTGCTGAGTTAGCCCAATATACCTAACTAACGTGGGTTTTAAAGGATGAACCAACTGAGGATTTTTTGAATGACTGGAAATTGTTCATAGACTTTTCGAGCATAAAGAAATCTAATGAAGCAATAATTAATGGGTACGGTTATTAGTAATTCTAGTAGGATTACTTAGGTGGATCTGTAATGGTAGAATAATATATTTTTTTCTTTTTTATATATTATAGTTTGGCTTGCAGGGGTCAGAGTCCTTTTGTGTTTTAGTAAATTAATGTTTAGGATTTAGCTAGTTAGTCTTCAACATTTTAGCTTAGTGTCTTAGCACTATGTTTTAGTTTGGATTCTTCTTCTTCTTTATGAAGGTATATTTCTTGGACTGTAACTCTTAACTGTGAATTTGATTTCTTCCCCCAACTAATAAATACATAATCTAAGAAAACCATTCTTGGCTGTGAACTAGTAGTCCTACAGTATTTGAGGGCTGAGGTTGGAAAACGCTGCTCTAACTGTGATTCCTTTCTCTCTTTAATTTAAGTATAGACTGCTCCTGAAAAGCATTCAGAAGTTACAAGCAGTCTGCTTAAGTCCCATTAAACCTCTACAAATTGCACAGGCTCCTAATTAACTTCTGTGCACAATTCAAGTTTGTGATTTTAACCATGACAGCTCTCATCTGCCTATCTCAAGGCTACCACCGAGTGTCAAGGCTACTACTGGCTTCTTTTGTCCTCCCACTATTTCCAGTCTTGATGTACAGGATGAAAAACCCCATCCACCTCAGCCAGTGACCATGGCCATTTCCGCACTACACTCTTATAGCGTGATTATTCCACTTTCAACATCCTACGAAATCCTGGGGTTTGTAGTTTAGGGAGGGGCCAGCTGGCCCCTCCCGAAACTGCAAACCCCAGGATTCCATAGGATGTTGAAAATGGAATAATCGTGCTATAAGAATGTAGTGCAGAAATGGCCCATGTTGCAGGGCTGGAAATGATGGGATTTAGTATCAAACTCATCAGGAGAACATCAGGTGGGGGACGGCTGGAGTAACTAAATAATTCTTTTTTTCTCTTGTATGCCTTTTGTATCTGTGAAGATCTAACCCATTACTGGCAAAAGCAGTCTCCTGAGCCTTGCTAACCCATTACCGGCAAACAGCAGAAAAGCGCTTTCTGGCGGACGCTGCCTGAAAAGCATACATTGATGCCAGCACCCAACGGAAGAGCTCAGTGCCTTGAAGGCATGTATTTGTGTATGTATATGTGCATGTGTCAGAGAAAGTATACATTCCTATGTCCTCACTATAATTAGAAGCAGGAAAAGCAAGCAAGCAAGCCGTACAGCTGTGGGATGTGTTCTGACATGCTGAGGCAGGCAGGTAGCCAGGAATGTGGCACTCCTTGGGACGGGAGGCATCAAAGACTGTGGCTTTGCTTACCTGTCCCTGGGCAGCCAAGCAAGACAACTAGGCTGAAATAGCACCAAGAAGGCCACCAAAATATCCCCTCGCCCAGCATTTTGTGCCACTGCACTGCTCTGCCTCCTTCTCAGATGCCATCATGGCAGAAACCTGTCTGTCTGTCTGTCATAGGGGTTTAGTCTGGGTCACTTTTGCACCACTGAGATGTGTTGAGATACAAGATGTAAGATGATAAAAGCAGGACTTGGTGTGCCCGGTGTTTTAAATGGAAACTCTCACAGCCTCTTACCATTTGATCCACTTTTGCAGGAGATGGGATCTGATAGCCAAACCATCTGAAGGGCCAACTGTTCTCCCCTCCTCAGCCCAGTAAATGATATGTAAAAGCAAAACATCCCATGACTTTGGTGGACATCTCCCCCAACTAAAAATTCATCACCATTCTTCCTACTGCCATAGCTCTACCTGTGCAAACAGAATGAGCCAGGCTATACAATCAGCACAATTGTGTGGTGCAGCTAGACTGAAGCACTTAGGATTGCTGTTGTGGGATCCTTTGTTTGAATGCTTCTTACCTCACTCCTCACAAGCTGCCCCTACACACAGAAAGCACCAAGGGGAAGGCTGGCTGGACATACTTTCTTTTGGGGAAGAATAATAATGGCAGTTTCCCCAGACAATTTCCCACTGACTTTCTCAAGTCACAAACGAGAATGGAATCAACCATATGATTCTCCTGACTGAGGCCTGTGCTGAAGTAGGCATTTTCACTGCAACTTTGCTGACTAAAACACTTTTCAGAGGAAGAGCTCATCTAAAGACTGAAAAATAGGACTGAAAAATCTGCTGACGGCCCAAATGGAAACAAATTTTTCACAAGGCTCAAAGCATAGTATTGCACTGATCTTAGGATATGTAGTTAGCCTTCCTAAACTAGGTTCCTCCCACTGTTTTGATCTCTCCCTCCCACCAGACACAGCAAACGTGGCCTACGATCAAAGTAAGTAGGGAAACTCAGCTTAGGAAAGCCTGATGGAAGAACTTGGCCACACTGTACACACTGTAGATTGCTGTTAGATGCTTTCATGGATGATTTAATAGCTACACTGATGTCCTGCCTTTTTCCAATGACCTCAAGGCAGCCTATAGAACTCTCCTCTTCTCTGCTTTGTCCTCATAACAACCCTGTGAGGTAGGTCAGGTTGAAAGACTGAGAGAGAGAGATTGAGTGAGAGAGAGAGGCTGCTCAAGATCACAAAGGGAGTGTCATGACTGAGTGGGACGTGAGCCAAAATCTCCTAAGTTCCAGTCCCACCACACAGAGGTATCTCTGGGAATGCTTGCATAATAGCAACTATCTACCTATCCATTTGTATTTTATGGAGCCCAGAACAGTTGTTCTTTTGGACTACAATGCTCAGAGCTCTCTAGGCTGAGGGATTTTGGAAAACACTGTCCAAAAATAACTCCTCCAAGCTCTGGTCTTCTGGGAAAGCATCACTTTATTTCCAAGCCATGGTTCTGCAGGCTAGTGTGGTTTCTGTACTGCAGCAGCTTGCTACCAGCTCCAGAGCAACCTGTACACACAATCCAGTTGCTTGGCAACACAGAAATGGAAAGCCAGCTGAGCTGGATCACAGCACACCTGCTTAGCTCCAGAGTACTCTGCTGCAGAGCAGAAGGTACTGAAAGGATTTACATCTCTATGAGATAACCTCTTCCCTTATCAGCTCATGATCTTGGCCAAAATGAGGTCAGAAGAAGACCCAGAGAGAGATCAAAAGCCATGGGGCAAAGTTTCTCTGTTTCAAGAGTCTCATGTCTTTCTGGAGTAATTCCACACTGACCCTGACCTTTGCTCCCCCAGAAAGCTTCCTTTTTGACTCTCCAAAGGGTGACTACAGAGACTGTTTCAACCAGAGATCGGATAAACTGATTTCTTCAGAACCACTTCCCTTCTTGCAAATAATATACATGTATGAATTGCTCTGAAGGAAAACTGAAAGGCAGCAAAGATCTCTCCAGTTTCCTGGGACTTACCTAACAAGCCCCAAATTTTAGAGACACAGATTTGGAATCTCACTGTAAACTGGATCAATTTTATAAACCTATTTTAGAAACCCACAGGAAAACTTTTATTAAAAGAATGCAGAAATCAAAGTTCTCTGATTCAGATTTCCCTAGCTGGATGCCCTCCAGATATTTTGCATAATTCCCAAAAGCTCTAGACAGCAAATCCAATAGTTATGGATGATGGGAGCTGTGCCTTCCAGATACTTGGGATAACTCTCCCCCCATAATTTCTGACTATTAGCTATGCTGTCTGGAGTTGATTGTAGTTGTTATCCACAACATCCAGAGGGCATCATTTTGGAGCAATTGCTCCAACAATGTTTAACACTTGGTTATCAAAGAGTTAAGAGGTTAAAGCAGTCAATACTGAAAGGGATGGAGCTCATCAGTAGAAGAAATCTGGCAATTTTTAAAGCCTCTTATACCTGGAGACATGGACTGCTAAGTTTATTTAAAAATACTGGTTCTCAGATGTGCCAGGAGAAAACCACATGTTATAAAACATTCATTTAATTTGTTTAGCCTCATTCCTCCAAAGTACAAAAACTGGCACATTTTGGAGACAGTCTTAAGATCACAGTCTTAAAGAGTTCTGAGAGACAGTTCAAAAAGGTATAATTTTACAGGGGCCATAGGCAGCGCCAGCAGGCATTTCCGCTGGGGGATTCTGGGAGTTGTAGTCCAAATCAGTAACTGTTCAAATCTCTGGGTATACCCATTGCTGTTAGTCTGCCTTTACCTCTGACCAAACAGATTTTGTCAGGGTATTTTAGATGACACAAAAACATGAAAAACATAGCAAAAGTTAAATAAATTCACATCCCAGGAACACGATCACTCAGCCTTCTTTTTCAATCTGCTTTTAGTTCTGAAAACACTGCTGTCTGCCCCAAAACATTATCTTTATCCACAAATCCTCCTCTTAACCAAAGGAGGTAGCTGCTTGTTTAATAATTCAGAGTGTTATCAGGAACACACAGAAAGAAGGCTGTAACTATGTGCACTTTTAACCCTTGCAGGCTTACTGAACTCCACTTCTCAAGATAACAAGCTCCATTACTGCCCTTCAGGGCAAGGGAAAAATTAACAAAATGGCAGGGTAGGACTGTGGAGGTATGGAGAAGCTTTGCTGGTATTCTCTTTTGCAGTCCATACAAGAATTCCTGGAGTCATTTGTTTAAATCAGAGGAAGACAATTGTGCCCTCCAGATGTTTTGATCTGTGAATCTTCTCAGCACCCCTCCAGCACAGCCAATGGCAATGGATAATGGGAATCACAGTCCAAAAACTTCTGGAAGACAGGTTGCTCAAAATATTAAAAATATTTTTATTTCACCTCTCCGAGGAACAACCCAACGTGCTTCACATTACAAAGAAAAGCTGGTATAATCATACACAAATGTAATGCTATATGTAAAACCATCAAAAGCAGAGTATCAAAAATAAAAGGAACTGCTCAGTCTTTTAAAAATTTTAAAATGACCACCAAGTGATGCATATACATAGATAAGAAAAATAAAGGTCATTTGTCAGTAGTGCTATCAGGACCACTAACCAATGGGAGTAAGCCAAATGCACAGCTTGGAAAAGTGATCATCAGGGCTACAACTATCAGAATTTGGCAGCCAGCATGGTCACCATGGATTCTGGGGGCTGTAGTCCAAGCAGACATTTTTCCAAGCTCTGGTAGAAATGTAAAAAGTAGTCTTAAGACTAAGCAATTTGTTCCAGTACAAACTTTTGTAGACTATAGGCAACTTCTTCAGGCAGATGGGCTCGACCCAAAAGAGATGATACCATGGACGAACCCTTCTGGAACTTGTGTAAGAAGATGCTAACAACTGTACAAATACTTAATGAAACCAAAACATCAGTATCTGAAAGAGCCCAATATATTTTAGAAAAACAGTAGAAAAGAAATAGGGATGGGAATGGCCATTTCCACACTAGACTGTTATAGTGCTATTATTTCACTTTCAGCATCCTTTAAGGCCCCTCCCTAAATTGCAAAGCCCAGGATTCCATAGAATGTTGAAAGTGGAATAATAGCGCTATAACGGTCTAATGAGGAAACAGCCTGAAAGAAAGTAAGGAACAACAGAAAAACAGGCAAAACTTGGTTAAAAGCCTTCCTTAATCTGCTGCCCTTCAAATTTCAACTACAGTTCCCACCATCTCCAGTCAGCAGGGCTATATTTGGGATTGTAGCCAACCTTAGTTGGAGGTCACCAACTTGAGAAAGGCTGGTCTAACACCTCTTATAATAATATGGTCAGAGAACAAGATTCAGTCTGCAGACAGAGATGTGAGGAGACTCACTAAGTCTTTCACAGAACTTACAGAAGAATTAAACATTATAAATTCCATATACACGGGCTTCTTTTTAAAGAGGTAAAGCAATTATATAATAGGAAGCATCAGAAGAAAAAGAAAATCCACCCACACTCCACAACTTAAAACACTTAGAAATGTGGTTACACGCTCCTAATCCCACACATTGCAAGCAAACTTTGATAGAAAACAGGATCAACTTCAGCCTCGAATATATTTTCTTGGCACCAAATTCCATCAATTTAAATGGAACTTGCTTCCAAGTTAAGTGTGTTTATGATTAACATGATAGTCATACTACAGTTAGATTCCTGTGCCAGAAACCATGGTAATAATCCAAGCCATGAATCACCATGCAATCAATCTGAGCCATATTAACAAGAGTTCTAAAAACTCCTCAGTGTGCAAAAAAGATGCCCCTATCATTTTTCTTTATTCAGATATTTCCATACAGCTATTCTGGCAATTTACTAGCAGGCTTTCGCAAGCAGGGGTGTAGCTACATGGGAGGGGGTGGGTGAGGGCATTGGCTCTCCAATAAAAATTCTACCCTCCTCATGAAATGGTCCTTCAGTCTCCAAGTTTACAGCACTGCAGAGAGTGAGATGCAGAAAATCACTCCCATCCAGAATTCTTACATTTGCTGTGTTTGCATTCTCTATGTAATTTTGCCTACTGTTTTTCTCTGGATGCCTAAACTGTATTTCTAAATGCTCAACTGAAGTTTTAAGTTACAGCAATGCTAGAAATTTTGAGATTGAAGCAAAAATTTCATCTGCAGTGAAAGATTTCCAATGGAGAGGCAATTCCCCCTCATTTTGAGCCTCCCCATAACTACATCCCTTCTATAGATTCTCTTCTCCAGATTACTTTTCCTTCCTAAGAATAATAATTCTTAGACTCCCACCTCCATGAGTACTCTACCCAACAATAATAGATCTAGAAGACATACTTCTCACTATGACTTAGTATATAGTCCTCCTGCTACTCAGAGTTAAAATCTTCCCCATCCATTTTGTTAGCCCCAAAATACTAAAAAAAAATTGTCAGAAGCCAAGTCTGTTTCACCCAGAGATCTGCTTTATTCCCATATTTGATGTTGCATTCCTTGCACTGTTTGAGCTAGGAAGCTGTTCATTCATACACATGCAGTTTGCAACAGGATGCCCCCCGCCCGCTATCGACTCATTTGTGAATGCAAGGAGTTCACTCAGACCACAGTGGAAGGCCTCTTTGACCCGACAGAGCTCCCAAAGCATCTTGCCCTAGGTTAATAATGCAGAGAGAAATAATGCTCAGGAGAAGACATTTTGTTTCTCCCACAGTCCTTCAGGTTACTGAGCTGTAGAAGCCTGCCAGGAGGCACTCTGAGTTACACACCTCTGCCAACAACACCTCCTCCCACACAGCCCTACTGCAGTTTTATACTGCTCCAAGCAAGAACTGGAAGGGCTGGGCTAGAATGTCAACACAGGGAGAAAAATTCTTACTCCAGGCTGCCTTTCATCTCAGGAAAGGAGGAGTGAAGGGAAGGGAGTAAAAAAAGGGGGGAGGAAAAAAGAAAAACCAAACCTCCAGCAAATATGCTGTCTGTCTGAAGAAGCTTTCATGGCAAGCTTCCCACTCACTTCAAAGTAATCAAAGGGCGATAATTAACATGCGTTTACTGTAGCACAAGATACTCTACTGCATGCTGTGACAGAGTTTGCATGAGGAATCTGTTCTACTGCAGGCAATGTTTTCTTCCCTTCAGATTCTATGGCAATCTGAATATGGCTCAGCAAACACAGACATATACACACATGAGCAGGGTTGGGATTGAGGGCCCCTGAATGGATATCAAGTGACGTTTTCCCTTAACGAGTTTAAGAAGAACATCTTGCTTTTCTCTAACCTCTAATGCTCCTAGATCACTCTAAAAATATGCAGAGAACAGACGTGTGTAAGTCCTTGCTGGGATCCAAAGGGGCAAAAATAGGCTCAGGTGTTTAGCCTTCTGATGGTACAGGGAAGGAAAGGTTCTTGTGGTGCTGCATTGTGCAGCGGGTGCCCTTTCACAGCCGCCTTCGCTGAGTTGCTGGCTTGCCAATGACTAATGCTCCTGAAAGCTGCTCAAGTTTCACCAGCAAAGCTTTGTCCTTCACAGCCGTCGTGAGCTAGATACAGCTATAATAGCCAGGAAAGTCATTGAGGGAATTGGAGGCCCAGGGCTGGTGAGAGACAGAGTGCTCTTGCGCTTGCTGTCAAATGGATTTTAATATCTTTTTACATTATGAAGTATTCATGGTGACTTGAAAAGGTTCTGCTGAGATCAAGGTTAATAGGCAGCCCTAGAGATGCTCCAAGAAACATCACAACTTCTTCAATTAAATGGGAGCTCTTAACTGAGCTTCCAATGTCACACCATTCTAGCAGCTTCCTTTTCTTGCAGGTTCTGCTGATTCCACAAACTGATGCCAAAATGCAGACTGAAATGACATTTCTATTACCAAAAGCAGCATACAAATACAGAAAGGGCAGGAGTGACTAGAACCCCTGCCATGTTTTGCCATGTCTTCACAGGCTTCACAGCAATTAAGCAAAAGAACAAGAGTGACTTACAGTTATCAGACTGGAAATCTGGAACAAACTGTTCGTCATCTGGAACTTGGGCTGCAAAAAAGGGAGAGGAAGAAAAGATTTTCATTCTTTTTGTAGTTCCACTGTTTATTTAACACTGAGCCCATTTTCTTAAGCTGAAGGTTTGTAAATTCAGAATAATATAAACATCATACAAGTAACCTGCATTACAAACTATGATGCCCACGACAATAATTTTAGATGCAACAGGCACAGAAAATACTATTTCACAGTACCAGCAAAGGCAATGCATCATATCTAATAGATGACAAAGCAAAGTAAGAATATAGATCAGCCTTCTCCCAACCTGGAGTCCTCCAGAGGTGCTGGACTGCAAAACCCATCATCCTCCAGCCTGCAGAGCCCCAGGTTGTGGGAAGGCTTGCACAGGCAGACACCAACAGCAATTTACCTTCAGCTAGCCAAGCCTCCTGCAGCTGGCTGAGATCCTGAAACAATTCTGAAAGAAAATTAAAAAAAAAATTAAGTGTTCTTTCTCTTTATCTGAATAAGAAAGCATACATGCACTCTTTAGATTCTTTGGATTAGGTGATGATTTAAATAAACCTACTTTAATTTTAAAAAAGGGGGAAGATTTTTTTAAAACTACCTTCAGAATCGTGAGCCAAGTCAGTGTCTTGAAACTTCCTTTTTCTGTCATTCACTGGCCTCCCTCGACATTCATCCCCACAAGGTTTCTGATACACAAGCAAAGAAATGTTGCCATGAAGGGCAAGGCTTCCCAAAGCAGAGTCAGTACAAACTTCATCCAAAGGAGAGGTAGGGAGTGGGAAAAGGTCATATGCTGAGAAAACAAAAATCATATATGTACAAGACCTACCCCAGGGACCATGAATGGGACTTGCTGGTCATAAAAGCCATCCATTGTGCTTGCAGATTCTTTAATATTCCCTTGAATGTTTTTAGCATTGAGCTCTTCCAGGGTGAGAAGAGTTCAGGATCGACCTCTGGCAGATTTAAGACTGGAGGAGAGAGAGAGAGAGAAATCAAGACATGCTCTGCCTTTAAGCCACCTGAAAAGATTGTCTCTAATAGCACTTGAGCACAGTTTCCAAACTTGAAGGATTAGCTGCTGTGCCTAATTAATTTGCACCAAACAGCTTTAGTTGGGCAAATAAAATCATTCTAGTATTTCCCTCTCAATTCACCAAATGATACTCATTCATGAGGTTACTACTCTGATCACCCTATCTTTTTTAGCCAACACACAAAAGGTCCCAGACCTTTAATCCATGATGTCACAATGTTACTATGGAAATGGCTGTGACATCACTAAAAACGAATTACAACCCTTGAAGAACAAACACGGGAACAGCATGGATTACATGGCAGAGATCGCATTGCACAGGGGACTCCATTTTCTCCCTACATGGTCAAAAGATAAAATATTAATAGCAACAAGTGCACAGAAAGTCACTTCTACTTTGTGAAAGAGCTCAGCTTTCAGAAGATGAAAGACAGATCCACACAACCGTTCCAGGTTATGAATGACCCAAAGGAACTTTCAATTTGAACCTAAGTGCCCCCCCAGCCCATATGGCAATGCAAGCTCTTCCATTTTCACAAGACTCAGTTTCCAGAAAATATGCTTTGGAATGCAATCTTCCAAAATCAATAGTATCTTAAAAAACAAAAACAAAACCTTTAAGCCACAGAATACAAGGAATCTCAGATAATTTACTCAGAAGCTTCCCCAGAATCTCCATGTTAGGCAGACATGAGATTCAAGGCAAAATGGAAAACCACTTAGTCCCTTGTTCTGCTGATGCAACTTTGGCGGCTCCAAGCATTGCATGGTGGAAAAGAAATCTGCTAGCAGAGGAGTGTTTCTCAGTCGCCTCCCCCAAAGTAAACCCACTGTGAAGTTATGCACAAGAGACTTCTGTATCCCGTTTGTAATAAAGGACATCACCGTTTCTATTGAAAAGTGAACCAAGAACACAGAAAGGGCGCAGTAATAATAACAATAATAACAATAATTTGAGGAAAACGTCCGTAAACGGGGCACCGTTTATGAATCTCACTGTCCCACCGTACCAACTGTGGCAGATGGTGCCTAAAATGTCACGGAGAACAGCAACGTTTCAACTCTGCGTGAAGATGAATGCTAAAGACCGAACCTCAGTTCCTAACTTCGTCCGTCTCTGAGTCAAACATTCGAGATTTTAAGCCACGACGACGACAAAACACCATCTTTATAAACGTTCCATCGCTCGTCCTCAATGCGCGTCGTGCTCCCGTCCGTCTCCTCCTTTCCCTGCACAGCACGGAAAAAGCCACTCGCGGAGCCAAACAATACAATTACTGTCCCCTCCCACCCCACGCGCGAAATCTGGCCTAAGTTTTATGAATGGCCGAGGAAGCAACAAGAGCAGGTAGAGTGTAACCAGATCCCGGCGCAAGGGCCCCCATTCACAAAAAAATAAGCGACGCACTTTCCAGCTCGCTCCATTCACGAAACGCCCTCGGGTGGGCTCTCCCACCCCTCCAGCCCGGCCTGTGCAGAACGCCGCCAAAGCGACTCAGCCTCCGCCCCCGCCTTCCAGCTTCATTCACACAAACCCGAGCTCCATTCATAAAAATCGCCCACATTCACCAGGAGGAAAAAAAACAGCACACCGCCTCCCCGCAGAGCCAGTGCCCGGCGCAGCCTGTGGCGGCGCGGCTGTGCAGGCTGCTCCCGCAACGCAAAACCACCGCGGCTCCTCAAAGCGCCCCTCTCCTTGCAGCCCCCGAAACCGACTCGCCTCGTCTCCTGCGATCCAGCCCCGAGGACTTCGCCCCGCCAGGCCGCCGCGGTCCCCCGAAGCTTGCCCGGCCGCCACCTTGCACCCCCGACGAGCACCTGCACCCCCGCGCAAGAGTCTTCCCGCCATCTCTCCGATCCCCAGTGTTCCCGTCTACACCTTGGCGGGGGAACTGGATGGCTCCCGCCCCCCAACTCACCTGCCCCATAGAGCCGCCGCGCTGCCACTGAGCCGTCGCCAGAAGCCCCGTGCCTCCGTCGGGTTGCAGCCGGAGCCCCCGAGAGGCCTCCGGAGCCCGCCCCGCGGCCCTCCCCATTGGCCGACCTCCGTGCCAGCGGTTGTCAATCACAACTTGTTTACCCTCCCGAGCACCCAATGACGCTCGGCGATTGCGACGCCTACCAGTTCTGAATGGTTGCGGTTGCCCGGAGCGTCCTTATCATCCCGCCTCCTCGCGACGATGAAGTGTCTGAGGGATTTTTCACCCCCCGCTCGGGAGAAATGCAAGCCAATCAAGACGGCCTGATTTACATACTTTTTCGAGGAGCGTTTTCATTCATAAAAAAAGAGGGAGATGTAGCTCGAGTTCGGAGGGCGAGGCGGCAGCGGGGAAAGATTTAAAGGGAACGCGCGCCAGCGTGTGCCAGCGGGGCTACGAGGGCACGTTCCGGGCCGTCCGGCGCTCCCTTCCCCTTCCCCTTCTCCTTGCTGGCCGGAGCGTGGCCCGACCTCCAGTTCTCCTCTTTCAAGGCAGCCTGCCTGCCTGCCTGCCTGCCTGCCTGCTGCCGCCCGAGCTCGCAGCGCAGCTCGGCGGCGGGGGTATCTGAGGCCGCCGCAGAGCTCGCGCGCTCCCGGTTTTGGTCTCCGAACCACGGCCTCCCATAGAGCGCTACATCCCCGAGGCCCAGATTCCGAGCGCAGGCCCCGCTCCGGCTGCAGGAGGAAAATGGCAGCAAGAGGGCCGCGGCCGCGCCTGCTCCTCCGGGGGGGCCTGGCGGCGAGCCGCTCCTCCCACGAGCCGAACTTGGGTCCCCATCGGGGCGGGAGGGAGCGCTCGGCGCCTCTTTCGGCCCGACGGCCGGGGCGCGCGAGCGCTTCAGCCACGGGCTTCATCCAGAGCTTGGAAAATCACTTTTTGGGGCCACAGTTTCCAGAAAAGTAAAAAAGTGATGGGTTTTCGCGCATCACCAAAGCTTGCCACTCTTAAATAGATGCCGCGCTCCTTCTACGAGCTTGGGTCAAGCCATTTCTGCACTAGACCGTTACAGTGCTACTATTCCACTTTCAACACCCCATGGAATCCCGGGGCCCCTCCCCTCAAGGGCCCCTCCCTAAACGGCAAACCCCAGGATTCCATAGGATGTTGAAAGTGGAATAATAGCACCGTAACGGTCTCGTACGGAATGGCCTCAGTCTCATGGAACTCCGTGGGACTGCCTTCTGAGTAAACTTGCATCGGGTGGACAGCAGTGCCTGTGCAATGGGTTGAGGCTTGTTTCCGAATCAGAATGCACAAGATCAGGCCGCGAGAAGTTTCTCCTCCCGTTTCGATTCTGCCGGCGATTTTTTTTTTTTAATCAAGGCTACTTCCCCGCCCTTCCTTTATTGATTAATGCATTTATGGACACATTTGACGCTCGCCTTTCTTCTTTATGGATGTGTACACGTATTATTAAAAGGATGCTTTAAAACTCTCAGCCAAATAATCGACTAGGGGAATTTTTCAATTTTTCTAGAAAAATAATGCCTGGTCTCAAGTATGTCTGGGCATGCCATCTCTTGAACTACAGGCCCTCCCCGTTCTCGAAATTTTATTTCTGTAGATCTCTGTTCTTATTCAGCAGACATTATTCCAAAGTGTAGCTGGATAACTTGTGTTCAATAGGGAAATGAAAGATTCAGTGAGAATTTTTTTTTCAATGCAGTGAGCAATATGAGTCTAAAGTCAGGAACAAGGTGTCTTAAAACAAAAGATGAGGAAAAGATAAACAGAAGATCCCAAAGATTTCTTTACTTTATTATTAAATGTAGGCACTATTCAAAGGCATAGTTGCATCTATCTTGTGCAATAGGAAATAGTTTTTTTTTTAAAGTGTGGTTTACAGTATACAGTTTAGCCAGACTTCACCAGTGGTAAACTCCTCTCTCATTGGAATCATGGGTGTCACCTTACTGCAGTGCATAGATTTGCTTGTATTGATTGTTGGGTAATGGGTTGGGCAACAGTCATCTTCCAGATGTTGTTCAGCTCTCATCTGATCTAGTTGACATGGCCAATGGCCAAAGATGATGGGTTTTGTTGTCCAACAGCATTAAGAAAGTTACAGATGCCCAACCATACTGTATGATCTTCTTGAAAAGAGACCTCTTTGGACATTTTAGTCTACATGCGAAGCTAAAGCCATGGATGGAGTTATAACTTTTGGTCCTTTGTTGTTGCTGTTGCTATTGTGTGCCTTCAAGTCATTTATGACTTATGATGACCCGAAGGCAAATCTATCAGAGGTTTCTTTTTTGTTTTTGTTTTGCAAGATTTGTTCAGAGGGGGATCTGCCTTTGTCTTCCTCTAAGGCTGAGAAAGTGTGACTTGCCCAAGGTCACCCAGTGAGTTTCTATTGCTGAGCAGGGATCTGAACCCTAGTCTCCAGTGTCGTAGCCCAGTGCTCAAACCATTAAACCATGCTGGATCTTGTGGTGGCATGGTTTTGTAATCAATGCTTCTGAATTTAAATGTGATAAAATCAGTTTGTGGTGAGTGGCAAGATTCCAGCTTCAGGCATTAGCTAAGAAGTGAACTGACTCAGCAGGGCCACCGTGCAAGTAGATGCCTTATCAGAAGTCTAAAGCCAGTTCTGACAAAGAAAGGGAACTGTTTACCCAGCAACAGGGACAGTGACAGAGTGATCTGAAATCGTAATTAAGAAACACTGTGGAATGGATTCCCTTTGCAACTGTATTATACAAAGCAGGTGGCCCAAGAAAAGAGATATAGAGGAAGGTCATAGCAGAGGTAAAGAGGCAGCATGGTGTAGTGGTTTGAGCATTGGACTGTGGCACTGGAGACCGTGGTTCAATTCCACATTTGGCTGTGGATACCCCCTGGGTGACTTTGAGTGCATCACATACTCTCAGCCCCAGAACACCCTGTCATAGGCCATTTCCTCACTAGCCTGTTATAGCGCTATGAGTCCACTTTCAACATCCTATGGAATCCTGGGGTTTGCAGTTTCAGAGGGGCTGGTGGGCCTCTCCCAAAACTGCAAACCCCAGGATTCCATAGGATGTTGAAAGTGGAATCATAGCGCTATAACAGGCTAGTGTGGAAATGGCCATAGGGTCCCCTTAGGTTCACCATAATTCAGAAACCACTTGAAGGCACACAACAACAACAACAATATTGCAGAGGATAGAGAAAAGCAGGGTACAGAGTAAAAATAGATGGAGGTTAACATACAGAGAGGATGGAGGCAGAAGAGCTTCATACAGGGAAGAGAAAAGTTAAACTGCAGATCTGAGACAAGGGAAAGAAAAAACACACTGAATACCATGAAGGTACCAGCTGCCAGGAAATAGATCACCAGGAAATATAATGTGCTTTAGGCTATATTGAGAGGAAGGCAATGAGAAAACCACCTCTGAGTATTCCTTGCTTAAGAAAACCCTATGAAGTTTATGTGGTTACCACAAGTCAAGGGGCAACCCGAAGACATATGCTTTACTTTTTAAGGCCAGAGGAAGCAGCACTACAGAGGACAAAGTGAGACGAAGCCAGAAGGCAAAAGGGAAGTGAACCTGGATTTGGCTTTCACCGACTTACGAGTAGAATCCGTTTCCTCACACATTTCCCATACATAGATAGATAGTTTCACACCAACTTGATTTGTTCTGCTCTTAACACACTCATATGCTCACCTGATATTAGCATAGCTAAACTGTAGCAAAACTTGGGTTTGGTCCAACTCTCTCGTGCTTTGGCTGCTGATTGAAACAGACCAGCTGGACTAAAGCTACCACAGTTCTTCAATTGCCTTGGCCAGTGCTCATACTAGCTGGGAAATTCTGGTTGCTATAGTCCCAAAGGTAAATTTTTCAGTCTAGGGTTAAGAGCTTCACTTTGTGGTGGTATGGGTCTCCAGTTCACACACCGAGCAAGCCCTAGTTGTTGGACTAGTGAGAGGAGAGAGAGCCCTGTCCCTTACAGGCTTTCAGAGGAAGGGCTGTAGGTCAATGACAGAGTTCCCATTTAAGGTATACTAAAAGACCAAGGTTTACTCCCTGCCGTCTGCAGGTAAGGCTGTCAGAGACTCTGTCTTCTAGAACACCCAGAGTGTTCCTCCCAGCTGGTAGACCAGAATGGGAATCATGTGACCTTTCAGATGTGATTGAACTGCAGTTTCTAGGAGTCCTAGCTAGCATAACTGATGATGACGAATGCTGGAACTGGTACTCCAACAACTTCAAGAGGACTGCATGGTTCCCATCCTTTCATTAGACTCAGTTTAGGACGATTTTGTAATTGGCCACTTGCAAATAACCAGAAAAGGTGATAAAATAGGGTTCCAATTGGCATAACACTTACAGTTTAGTTTATATGCACAAATGCAAATTTAGAAATAAGGACTGTAATTTAAACGGAGATACAATCAATCCCACTCAGAGCCTGGAAAAGTTAGTTTATTGGACCTTAACTCCCAGAATCCTTCCAGCAGCACGGCCTGAGAGATGTCATCCCAAAATGTAAACTTTACAAGCTCTTTGGGGTGCCATCTCCTCCATCACCAGAGGCACCAAAATGCTTTAGGCTGACTTTGCACTCACAATAGATTCCAGGGCATGCTCAGTGTCTCTCACATGCTGTACCACCGCACACTATAATATACTGACTGCACAAATAGTTCTGTTGGAAATTGGATTTTTCTTTCCTGTCTCTGCATCCACCAATTCTGGCAACTGGCCGTGAAGAAACACTTCTGGTTGGGCATCTCTAGTTTAGGGGAATTTGGTGGAATGTTCAGGGTATAAATCACTGACAAGGTAATAGAATCCCAATATGTGAGGACCTCATGGTATGCCT
This sequence comes from Iguana delicatissima, assembly GCA_948472985.1. NCBI lineage: Eukaryota > Metazoa > Chordata > Lepidosauria > Squamata > Iguanidae > Iguana > Iguana delicatissima. The sequence goes on along the minus strand of CAOKZL010003715.1, from coordinate 91,652 downwards.
TTAATGACACAACCCTGAGCAAGCTTGGTTTCTTAGTGGGTAGATGGAAGGAACTGTTGAAGTAATCTTTTCCTCTTCATGTTTTTACTTTCCTGTTGAAGCTTCACAGACCAAGGCTGTTGAAGGGAGTGAAGAAAAAATTTGACTAAATATAGCTCTTTCTTAAAAAAAAAACTTAGATAAATCACAGGCTCTAAATTTAACACAATACCTTTCACGTGGAGATTTTTCTTTGGTTTTGGCGACATGTGAGCTTGCCTGCTGCTGCCTTTTATCTTTGTTCATGGGGTGGGCTGGTGGGGGGAAGAGGCACTGATTATTTTTAAATTAGAAGCTTTGATTTATACAGACTATGGTAACTTAAATCAGCCTTTTAAATATTGAAATATTCCTTAAAAGCCATCCCAAGGAAAAGTACATATAGGAAATGTGCTATGCCCTCCCCAAGGTGATGGCTATAACTGGATGCACTTGGCTAAAGTTCTTTCTTTCAGATTTTGTCCCTGCCCAGAAGACAAGCATCCGGTCCTCAGATTGCACAAAGGCTTTGACGACCAACTCTGGCTTGAGGTCCTTTCCTCTCCAAAAGGAGGCTATAGGGGCTGAGTTAACCCTCCAAGAGACGTTAAAAGCCGCACCTGTTTCAACAAAAATCAATTCCCCCCCAAATACCTTCTTTGGGACATGTGGGGCATGTTTCTGGACCTTTCTGGGCCTTCCTACACTTTGCCCACATCTGTTGTAAAACATCACGACAAGAAGAGTTCAATGTCATTGCTGGAGAAGAGCCCTCCATAGCTACATAGAAGATGCAAGCAATGAAAGGTAAGATGTTTCCTGTCCAGATTTTGTAACGGATGGAATATATTACAGTCCAGTTAAGACTGATCAGTTACTTTTGAATTAAGGCTTCAAGAATACTCCAGCATGTTTTGGCAATAGCCATGCCATCTGGAGAATTTGGGAAGCTGTAGCCCACAAAAATTATACAGTGCACTCTTTTCTGGTCTAATCTCTGTATGCACAAATTCAAGGTTGAGTAAAGTGTTGTGTCCCATTAAAGTCAATGGATGTAACAAGCGTACAAAGGTCTCTCCCTAAACTGCAAACCCCAGGATTCCATAGGATGTTGAAAATGGAATAATAGCACTATAACAGTCTAGTGCAGGAATGGCCGTGGTCTTCCTCTTTTCTTTCTGTCTTCTACCTTACCAAGTATTACTGTTTTTTCTAGTGAGTCATATCTTCTCATGATATGGCCAAAATATGATGGTGTCTCAGCTTAGTCATCTTGACTTCTAGGGAATGTTCAGGCTTGATTCGCCCTAGGTCCCATTTGTCTTTTTAGCAGTTCAAGGTATCTGTAGACCTCTTCTCCAGCACCACATTTCAGATGAGTTGATTTTGTTCCTATCTCTTCCTATCAGCTTTCTTCACTGTCCAGCTTTCACAGCCATATATGGAAACTAGAAATACAACGACGTCCTAAGGTTACTATTTAATGATATATCTTTACACTTCCAGATCTCATCTAGTTCCCTCCTAGCTGCCCTTCCAACTCCTAGCCTTCTTCTGATTTCTTTACTGCAGTCTCCATTCTGATTAATGACTGGGATAAGGTAGGGAAAATCTTGAGCTGTTATAATATCTTGTCTCCTTTGAACCTATGTAAATCACATGTGGTCATTATTTTTTGTTTTCTTAGTGTTCAACTCTAAGTCTGTTTTTGCACTTTTGTCTTTGACTTTTTCTAGTAATCATCCCAAGTCTTTGCTAGTTTTGCAGGCTTTTCTGACTCCTTTGCCAATTGGAAACCATTCAGTTTTTCCATATTTATATCCTGATAGTAGCCTCTTTTCCTGAGTACAGGTTACATATTGGGACAATCAAATGTTGTAGGATACCCATTTCACAGTTTTTCATAATCTACACAATCAGAGGCTTTGCTATAATCTATCAAGCACAGGCTGATTTCCCTCCAAAATTCTTTTGTGAGCTTCATTATCCGATGCATATTTGCAATATGATCCTTAGTGACTCTTCCTTTCCTGAACCCAGCTTGGACAGCTGACATTTCTCACGTCATCTGGGGTAAAAGTCTTTCTTGTAGAATTTTGAGTTTCTCTTTGCTTGTGTGGAAAATTAATGCAATGGTCCTGTTGTTACTGTAAATCCCTGGTGTCCCTTTTCTTGGGGACTGGAATATATATTGAGCACTTCCAATCTGTGGGCCATTGGTTTGTTTTCTATATTTGTTGACAGATGTGAGTTAGAATTCGAATTGATCCTATCTCTGTAGCTTGAAGCAGCTCTATTGGTATGCCATCTGTTCCTTCTGATTTATTTCTCCCAGGTCATGTGAGTGCAGCTTCTACTTTACTTTCTAAAACTGTAGGTTCATCTTCAAAAGGTTCTTCCTAGAATGAACCTGTCGTCCTTTCATTTCTTTTATATAGTTCTTCAGTGTGCTGTTTCCATCATCTTTTTATTTGCACTTGGTCATATGATGTGTTACCCTGTTGGTTGCACAGCACTCCTACCCTTGGTTTAAGTTTCCTTTTGATTTCTTGGATCTTCCTTTTTTGTTGTCATTTTCTATGCCTCTGCATTGATTACTATTGTATTTCTTTTTGTCCTTGCTCATGAGCGGCTGAACAGTTGCATTCAGGGGTCTGATGCTATTTCTGTCACCTTTTATTTTTGCTTCTCAACTATACTTAACTGCTTGAAGAGTGTCGTCTGCCATCTGTTGAGACTTCTCCATCTTTTTGGCTGCAGATAGATAGTGTCTTTTTGCATTCCTCCCGAACAATGTCTCTGGCTTCAGTCCAGAATTCTTTTGATTCTCAGTCCATTAGTCTTATAGTGCAAATCTTTTCTTTACATTATCTTTAAATTCTATGGGGATGTTCTTGCGGTTGTATTTTGGCACAATGGTTGCTTTAATGTTCTTCTTTAGCTTTACTTTAATTTTTTATAGTTTATGGTCTGTGGCACAATCTGTTCCTGGTCTTGTTTTTACAGAGAGAAGAGAGCTTCTCCTTCTTCTGCTTTTGCTTTATGTAGTCTATTTGATTTCTGTATTGGCTGTCAGGTGATGTCCATGTATACAGTCAGCTCTTTGGTTGTTTGAAGAATCTGTTTGCAATGAACAAGCTGTTGACCTTGCAAAATTCATTCAGACACTCTTCTGCTTCATTTTCGATCCTAGGCCAAATTTTCCTTTAGTCTTTGATGCTGCTGTTTCATACTTTTGCATTCCAATTCCTATGATAAACAAGAAGTTCTTTCTTTCTTTTTTTTAGCATGTGATTGATTTCAAGCACTCCAGCACAGAATCTTTCTATTTCTTTTTCTTCTGTCTCTGTACAATAGGATCACTGTATCCGTGGATTCATTATCCACTGATTCAGTGGCTCTCTGCCACTGCCGCAATTGTGGCGGTGGCGGGTGGGAGAGAAGCGAGGAACACAGGATTGCGCTCATAGCCATCTCCTGCCCCTCGCCTCTGGCCCGGTTGTGGTGGCGGTGGGCAGGAGAAAAGCGAGCAGCATGGGATTGTGCTCATCACAGCCTCCTGCCCCCTCCCCGCGGCCCGATTGCAACAGCAGGCAGGAAAGGAGCAAGGAGCGTGATCCTGCTCTGGTGGCTCCCGAGGCTGCTCCTTGCCACCTTGATTGGCTGGGGGCAGGCGGGGGACAGGGCGTTTGCTCCTATCCACAGATTTCAGTATCCGTGGGTGGGGGGCAGAACTAATTTCCTATGGATATGGGCGTCCTACTGTAGTTGAAGCCTAAATTTGGATTATGGTTTTATTGATGGATTTTCCCTGAAGTCTTACTGATATTATTCTGTCATCCTTTGTGTTATATCTGTTTTTGCTACATCTCTCTTGTAGACTGTTTTTGCTACATCTCTCCCCACTTTTAATGCCACTTCATTTCTTCTTAGATTTTCATTTCCTGAGTAAAACACTGTGTAATTATCTGACTCAGAACAATACATGGTAGAAAAACAACATGTGGTACAAAAGTTGAAAAAACATTAAATAGCCAGTTGCATTTAATTATTTAAAACACTTTAAAATACATATTAAAAATAAAACAGAAGTACAGAATTCCCCATTAAAAGCCCCATCTATCACAGACAGTTAAAGAATGAAGGGCTTTTTAAATGAAAAGGCCTTTGCCTGCTGGTGAAAAGAGATCAAACAGAGACCCAATGTAGCCTCTGATGGGAAGAAGTTCTATAGAATGGGAGCAACCACTATGTTCTCCTTACCACCAGAACCTGTGATGATGGTTGGAGGTAGTGAAAGCATTCCTGTGAAAAGCATAAGATTTGGGCAGGCTTTTAAGGTTTGAGCGGGCTTGTCTGGGGAAATATGTTGTTTCAGACTGTTTGGATCCGAGCCCTATAGGACTTTCTAGGTCATGATGAGCACTTTGTCCCAAATCTATGTCCCTATTAATTGCTTCTCCCCATTATCACATGCCCTCCTACCCCCAGAAGGATATCCTCTGCAAATGGCTATCCATTCATTTGCTAAAGAACGGCTCTCCTCTGAAGGACCTTTTTCCTTTTCCTTGGAGTGATGTTTTTCTTCCTTAACAGCTCATTTTCTGTGAGTGTGTAGAGCTTTCACTCTGAAATTGAAACACTACTATTTGTTCCTATTACAGCCCTAAAGATCTCCAACCTTAGGAGGAAGAACCTTCTTCCCCAAGAAAATGTTAGGTGTTTATTCCACTGAGATGCACCAACAACTGCTGTCCAGCAGGCCCATAGTCATACATGTGACCCTCACTGGAACAAACCAGACACTGTTCCACCTCCACTGCTGCTGGCTTTCAACCTGAATAGGTATTTTATTATTCCTACTTGATTTGTTTTGTTTATATGCAGAACTAAGTTACTGGCTATTAGAAAGCATGGAAGAGTTGAGTGTCTTGCCTTTCCTTGTTGCTAAACTTGCATGAATGCTTAGCTTCTTTTGCCTGACACTGGGGCTGAGATGCTTTACAACTTGCACTGCATGAGGTCGTTTCTTTTGCTAGATTGCCCAGAAAAAGTGACACTGGTTTGAACTGTAGAGATGTTGCCAGTTAGAAGAGGCAATATTTGGCTAATTGGACAAATTGCCTGACACAGTACAAAGCAGCTTCCTACATCCCAGTGAGGTGTGGCTGAGTTCATTGGCAGCTGGTGGCTTCCCTGCCAGCGGGGCAATGCATCCACTCCAGGCTTTAGCATGGACTTTAGAGGAACTATCCAAGGTGCTGAACCCTAATCCCCACATAGGTTAAGAACCTTGGATAGCTTCTTTTCTGATACCAATATGGAAGAGCGGTGGCTGAAGAATCTAGTAGGTTACGCATTTACTTCTAGATGGGATTTTAATAACAAGAATTCACTTGCTAAAAGGGGATGGAATCCTCTGTATCAGACTTCAGTCCTTACTGCACTACACTGTTATAGCGCTATTATTCCACTTTCAACATCCTGTGGAATTCTGGGATTTGTAGTTTACTGAGGCCGAAGAGTTCTCTAGCTGAGAATTCTAATGCTCATCCCTAAACTGCAAACCCCAGGATTCCACAGGATGTTGAAAGTGGAATAACAGCACTATAACAGTGTAGTGCAGAAATTGCCTAAGAGTGAAATTCTGGCATTTGGCATGTGAGGTAAGCTTTGCATCTTGGTTTGGTTTGGGCTGACATTCATTGCTGGTAAATTCAGGAGGCTTTGCATGTTTGATTGTGCCAATTTTGTTTAATGCACTTTTCTGAGACAGTGCAGACTAGAGGCTTTTGCTGGTTCTATTCAGATAATTTACTTTTTTGGACTACAATTTTCAGAAATCCTCAATCAGCATGGCCATAAGTTGTGCTCGCTGAGGGATTCCAAGCATTATTATCAAAAAGGGGAGTGTTTCTCATTCTATTATCAGAGTCATTTACAACCCAATAAATTTCTGGCCCATTTGCAATGTCAGCCAATAGGAAGATAACACAGATTGAATTACCCACTATTTCTTGTGACTGTAACCATAGGCAGCTTTACGGTCAAGCAAGCTTTTCTTTTATTAAGGGCTGCATTGTCTTATAGGTAAATTGCTGTACGTTGGTGGTGAGTAGGCCAAAGGCCAGGGATGGGATGGACAGGCCAGAGCCAGATTCAAATCTAGACTTTTAAAAGTGAACCACTCAAAAGCTTTGGGCCTGATTGAAACACCTGTCTGTTTCAATTTCTCTGACATTTGGTTTCTTTAACTTTTATGCTCTTTCTGTCTGAAGTATGAAGAGATTTATGGGTTGTGGATAAAGTCTGAATGGTAGCAATATTGTTGCCCATAGTTATCCTGGAGTAGCTAGGGTTTTTTGGGGGGGGGGGCAGAAGATATTCTCAGTTTTTTAGCCCCTCCCCAGCCCAACTGCTTTCACTGCAGTTGTTGAGTGTATATACTGGACACACTGGTCATATCCAAATGGTGCACTTGTGTTGGAACATCACAGTTTCTCTAGCTATACATGTTATTATGTGCCTTCAAGTTAACTCCAACTTATGGCCATCCTATTCTAGGGTTTTCTTGGCAAGAAGCATTCAGAGGAGGTATGCCATTGCCTTCCTCTTAAGCTGAGAGAGTGTGACTTGCCCAAGGTCACCCAATGGTTGAGTGGGAATTTAAACCCTGATCTCCCAGAGTCCTAGATCACACTATGCTGGCTGTATACATACTATGACTATTTCCAAATGATGTTTTCCTCAACCTGGGGCATTCCCTGGGAACTCCAAGAAGTAAGGGCACCTTTTGAATCCCAGCCAATGGGAGGATTCTTTTTTCATTATGGAACAGGTCAGAGAAAGATCACCACATGTGTGTTTATTCCTGCAATACATTCTGGCAATAAATGCCCCCAACTGCTGCTAAAATGCCCTGACCTGTAGCAGAATCTGTTACTGTGCCAGCATCCAGCATGAACTGAAATACTCCTCTCCAACAGTGATGTAAAGGAGTGGTAGGGGAAGGTTTCACTGGAAGTGGAAATGGTACTATCAGTGACCACCAGGTAAATTGCAGGTATATTTGTCCCAGCACTTTCTACAACCCTTAACCATGTGGATCTGCCCACCGACTTCCCTGAGATAAACAGAGAAAGTACAGGAAAGCTGACGGGCAAGACAACTATCTGTATTTTGCAAGTCAACTAGATGATTTTGTTAACATGGCTCTCAGGGAACTCCTATGGCTCTCAGGGAACAACACAAGATGCTCCCATTCATGCACACAAGAGACGAATGTTGTGGTGTTTTTATCCACTGATAAATGTCACAGATCTGACTGCCGCTGCTAGAATTAATATTCACATACTCAAGTGAAAAGTCTGAGGTCTGTGGGACTCCTATGTGTGCCACTAATGTGAGGAAGTGGGAGAGGATTGTCCCTGTTCTGGCGTGCTGGTTCTGAAATGCCCTGCTCAAGGAGACTTAATAAAATGTGCTTTTTAATCAAAACCTTTAGGATCTAATGATTTGTCTAAATTTATGTGGGTATTAAACTCTTTTACATATGACATCGTTTAATTTTTTTAGTTGCTAAATTGTTTAATATGTTTTTAGACCATTTAAATTGTTCTAAATTGATTTAGACCAATTGAAGCTGATTTTGTTTGTATGCCATCCCAACATCCTGTGATATAAATACTTTAATAAATAGATAAATCAAACAAGGATGTAAAGAAATCTCAGGAACAGACGCTGTTTTGTTGTCATTTTATTGATGTAAAACCACATCAGTTAGAACTGACATATAAACATGGTCTACATTACAAATTTACGCAACTCCATGCAGGGAACTACAACAAAATCCATGGGAAAGGAGGAAGAGCAGTCCATGCTCAAGAAAATATACAGTACTTGTGATGGTGATGGAACAGGATTACTCTGGCTGTCTGTATTCACACAATATGCTAGGAAGGAAGTGTGCATTCATCACAGCCTAAATGGAGAGATGCTAATTTTGCCTGCTTATGTGTCTGGTTCTTTCTCTGGCTGCGCTGAGAGTCCCTTAAGACTTGATTAGTGAAGTGCAGTTTAGTCTGCTAGCTTCTGCAACAAAGGCAAATGTTGTCCATACCAGTGTTGTCATCTGGAGTTTGGTTTGTGTTTTGGTGTATTCATGTGCTGAATGTATATTCTGGGACAGCTGGCTTGTTTCTCCAAAGGATTTCTGAGTATGCACTGAACTGGGTGGAAAAACCCCATTCTTGAGACTGTGAAAATGTCATTAGTGAGGATGGATGTGCATCTGAGGGAACAGGCTGTAGCTTGGTGGTACTGAACATGCTTTGCATGCATAAAGTCCCTGGCATCTCCAGGTAGGGCTGGAATAGACTCCTGCCTGAAATCCTGGAGAATGACTGCCAGTCAGCATAGATAATACTGGGACATGGACCTAAGTTCTCAATTGATACAAAGCAGCTACCTATATTTCTAGTCCACCTGGTTTCAACATCAAGAATATGATTCCTGAATATAAGCACTGCAGATGATGGATGCTCAGCACTGGGACAGACTCCTGGGAACTGAGCACTCCTGTGAGTGATAACTACTAGCACCTCCCTATAGCACTGGAGGAACTGCCTGGTTACTTACACATGGTGGATTAGTTCACATACACAAGAATATCATTTAGTTTTTCATCACTGGATAACCCAACACTTGGTGACCTAGCTGAATGCACGCAATGTCTCTGCTGGGAAACATTGGGACTGAAGTGCTATTGGATGATGTAGAAGTTCTCCCTGTGCTGATTGATCTGCAATGGACCATGCATCATTTAACATGAAAAGATCTGTTGAATCTATGGTCAATAAGGGATGAATGTGGATGTGTGAGCTGGCCCTTATCCTGCTATAGCATAAGCATATGACAGAAAAAAAATCTGCATTGGTTCAGAATAGAAATACTTAACTGAGTAGCAGTTCTCTGGATGCCAAGCAGTTGTCTGGAGTGGTTTCATGCAGAAGCAGGGTGTTATCAGTTAAGTGATATTGCTCAGCAGCTGTAACGGGTGCACTGCTGGAGCTCTACAAGATAAGGGAAGATTGACTGAATTGACAGGAGGTTAACTCCTGGTGTGTCCTCACATTGCATGAAGGAGATATAGTGTGGCAAATCATGTTCTTAAGACACTTTATTTAGGCAACTGTCTCACAATTGAAATTCCCTAGTAGGGTGAAACAGTATCCCAGCATGCACTTCAAAGCTCTAAGGAACAGGAAGACTAGTAGATGGGAAAATGTGGTAATGAAATGAGATATGAAGAAGGAGAAGAGAAAACAAAAGAGCAATTGATAGGAAGGGAAACAAAGTGAGAGACAAAAAAGAGCAGGTATGCTTTAGTCAGTTACCTTGTTTGAACTCTAACTCCCATAATCCCCAGTTCTCTCCAGACTGAGGCTTTCTCCATACTATAGCTCAAAAAAAAGTAGCATTGTCACGCTTTGGTGACAAGCTATCCACAGCCTTATGGAATTATCACCATGTTGTTTCTTGAAATGTTTCCTGTTCTGTGGAAAGTTCCATTTGCAGTCTTTCAAATCCATTGGCCCCAATTCTGCTCTGATGTAAATAGACCTGCACTTATAAATAAGACTTGCTGATATTCTCACTGAAAAAGCCGTTGTATCTTCCCTCTCTGAATAGCCCTAGAGGAGCTCTACATGAATCAGGCATCAGTTGTACAGTATGCTGAAGGCATTTGTAACACTCACAAATAAATGCTGGCTGTCAGTCTGAACATTCTGCCTGGGCTAGAGATCAAGCTGGGCTGATGAGTGATCACTTGAAATAAAATTCCCACAGCTGGAATTCAGTTCAGTTTGTTCATTTGACAATGCAAAAGCCAAGGTAGACTTCTATGCCTTCTCCCTGAACCCCCTCAGCCCTGAAGGAAGCCCCTTGTGCCTTTCATAACTGTGTGATAGGGAGAAATTCAACAGGTACAGACTATTATAATTTATAGGTGTGGTGATGTAAACTGCTTTATCTACCTATTCCTGCCTCCCAAGTGTTTTAAAGGCACAGAGGCCCTCCTTGAAAGAAAAATATGACAATTTAGGCAATTGGCAGAGACATAACTAGAATAGTGCTGGTGTCTTAGAGGTTCCTGGTTTTGACAGAGAGCATCAAGTAGCAAAATGGGGGAAAAGTAAGATGAAGCATAAAGCAAAGCGAAGTCCCATACCAACTCTTCCTCATATCAACACAAACTCATGAATGATGACTCTTTCCTATATTAAATTAGTCTTAGGATGACCAAAGAGAGATAGAAAGGAGAAGGATAAGCTTAGCTTACGAACATTGGCTGTCTCTGTTTAGATATAAGCAAGAAAAGGGGAGATCAAATGTAGTATATGAGGCAGATGGGGTTGCCAGATTCAGGTAGCTTTGTCAGTCAGAGTCACAGGTGGAGAACATTCAGGTACTTTTATTTCCCATATTGTGAGGAGATTAAGGCAGCTGTGGCTTCTCCTAACTGCTCCCTCCCCACCGAGCCCTATGGGCCATAGTGTCCTCTCCTCACTCACAGTTTCCACTTTCCTATCTGTAAACAAAAGAAATGCAGTCCATTTTGCATTGTGGCAATGAGAGAAAGCTGGAGCCTATTTTGTGCACACTAAATTGTTCTGCCCACTAAGATGTTTTGAAAAATAGATGCTGCTTTAGATCATTCAAAACGGCTTACCAAAGCTTAGCTTCTGCTCCCTTTAAATCTATTGTGTTTTTGTTATTCCATGTTGTATCTCATTTGAGCATATGTTTGTATCTCACAACTCCATAATGAAACATGGCTAAAGCTGTTACTAATGAAAGAACGTGTTGCTGGACAGAGCCTTCAGCTAGCCATGTTATACTTGATACCAGGTGCAAGCAAACAAACTTATGAGTCTGAATTTGGGAAAATCATTTTTGACCCCCCCAGGAAGCGATATATTCTGAACACATTTCTCTTTTTTTACTCAGGATCTTTCACATTCTAGAATTATAGCACTATGATTCCACTTTTAATGCATGGAAACATTCTATGGAATCCTGGCATCAGCTATTTAGTGAGTCACATTTACAATCATCAATCAGAGAGCTCTGGTGCTTCGGCAAACTACAAATCCTTGCATTCAGCAGGGTCTTGCCATGGTAGCTGAAGTGGAGTCATAGTGATATAACTGCATCAGTGTCTGTCTCTAGTTCTTTCCCCTCCCTATCTGTCAAGAGTGGATTTTTTCCAGGACTAATCACGTATTGTTTCTTCACCTTTTTCTCCTAACGTATTTCTGCATCCTTTCTTTAGACCTGAAGGTATTTGGTACATTCTCTTCTTCAGGCATCTGAAATCTTCCCTTGGTTCACCTCCTGTCTCTGAATAGCCTTCCTTTCAACACTTACTTGCAAGTAAGTATAATGTAGGGGTAGAAAATTTGATCATCAAGCATTTCTGTGATCTTTTATGACACTTCAGAAATGCAGGAAAGCCTCAATCAGCTGGTAGCCCAGCATTTTTTAACTGAATTAACTGTGGCAATATCTCTGCCAGTTGTTTAAGGATGAGCAACTGATATGATAAATAAGACCAATGTCCACAAGCGCAAAACATCCAAAACCTGGAAGACAGAATTCCACTTTTCTCTTTCAGGTTAACAAGCATTCTAATTTAACTGTCATTTTCAGTAGGACCTTCAAAGTCCCATTTCAATGATCTGTAGGCCTGTGGAAAGTGGGGAATTTCTTCTTGTGATGCAAGCTGTACCTGCTGAAATTCCCTTTTATCTCTACAACTATTGAAAGGCACAGGAACTCAGTCCTTTTTTGCATCTGGCCATCTGAGGTCTGGAGGAAGCTTCTATTTCCCTTTCTTACATAATCTCCACCAGCGTTTGTCACTGAGTGATTTAAAAAGATGATTTCAGCTCAGCTCCTCTCCTTTATCAGAACCTGCTCCAATTTCATTTCTAATCCTCTCAGCAACTCCAGTTGCCCTGGCTCATTCTTAAATTTTTTTGTTTCTTGACCTTTTCTTTGCAAAACTTCATTAGGTCCAGTCCAGCACCAGGATGATTACAAGTTTTGGCTAGGAACATATTTTTATAGAATGTATGTTACAATCTTTTTCCTGCTCTTTTTAAAATAACAGTGTGATTTATGGTTCCAGAATTCTTTTCACATTCAGCTACCAGTCATCACTGTGAGAAGGTGGGTGATGAGCTACATCCAATGACATTTGAGTGAGATATTATGTTTGTAAGAAGTCTTCTCCTTCCTTCTATATCCCTGCATCTTCCCTAGATCTGCTTGGGAGGGTCTCCCATCCCAACACACTATAGCAGAGTTTTTGGGAGGGGTGGTTACAGATGGCCAAGGCAAGGGGAAGGAACTATTCCATCAGCAGTATCTATTTTTCCAGTGAATAGACATTGACGAAATAGGCATAACCAGCTCAGGCCCCAGCTATTTGATGGACCATATCTTCCCTGACTTTTGAAATCCCTACAAGAGGCCCTTCTCTCTATCCCACTGCCTTCAAAGGCATGGTTGGTGGGACCATGGGAGAAGACCTTCTCTCGTGGCTGCTCCCACACTTTGGGACTCCCTCCTAGGGAAGCTAGGATGTCTCCTTCTTTGTTATCTTCTTGGCATCAGGTTAATACCTTTCTTTTCCAGCAAGCCTTTGGGAATTAATTTTTAAGAAGAGAAGAACTTTTTATGGTGCTGTACTATATTTAATCTTTGTTTTAAGTGAGATTTTAAATTGTTCTGATTCTGTTATTTAATACTGTTTAATCTTAGTTTTATATGTTTTTAACTATATGTATTATACTGTAGATTGCTGCCTTGAGTCCTTGTCTGGGAGTAAGGCAGGATATAAATAAAGGAATGGATGGATGGACGGACAGGTAGAACTTTTGGCCATTTCCGCACTACGCTCTTATAGTGTGATGATTCCTCTTTCAACATCCTATGGAATTCTGAGGTTTGCAGTTTAAACTACAAACCCCAGGATTCCATAGGATGTTGAAAGTGGAATCATCACACTATAAGAGTGTAGTGCGGAAATGGCCTTAGTTATAATTAAACTGATGCAATTTAACTAAGAACAGTGCCATGCATGCAATGTGATCTTTAGTTCATCAGTAAGCCAGTTTGCTAAACTTGAAGCAAACCAACTAAGGCACATCTACAACTTCCCATTCATAGTTTGTGCTGTGGTTTGTCATGACTTCCCACAACCCAATGACGGAAATTATAAATTGGTAAATGTATTAAACAATTCTATCACTGGTCCCCTATTAAGAATTACAATTACCAGCATACGTGCATCATATAGATTGCAGACGGAATGTGTCCTGACCCATTAAGTCTATGGTATCCTCTCCAAAATTTCACAGATGAAAACTGGGACACATGAGGCGAAGCAATGCTTGAGTGTGGCCAAGATGGCCAAAGGTATTAATGAGGAGGAGCGTAGAAGCTAGGAGAGAGACTGCTGTAGTTGCCCGTTGCCTGAGCTGACTGGGAAGGGCAAAATTCTCTCCCTCTTCCCCTTACCTCACTGAGTTAATGGAGTGCAAATTACTTTTGCACTTTGAACTCAGTTTTCAGCAATTGAAGTAAGCTGAAGACAAGGGATGAAGGTGGGAAGAGGGAGAGAGAGAAACTGATACATTTTAAAAGAAGCCAAAAAAGTGGGACAATTGAGGATTAATTAGGAGAGTTTCTGCCAAACTGGGATTGTTGGAGGATGTTTATCTTTCCATTCATAAATAAAATAAAAACAAGAAGGATCTAGTCTAAAATTCTGAAATACATAGAACCTAAACACTGCCTCTTTTTTATTTCTCTTTGTGTTGATAAAGACTGAAGCTGTGTTAAAACTCTTAAAGAAGACCAGAGGTCCTGCTGTACTGTGCCCCTGGCTAGCAACTCAAAGGAAGAAATTCCTTTTCTTTGTTCTTTCCTGTACATGCACTAATGAAATCAAAAGCAATAAGCAAATCAATATATTAGAGAACAGTATATTCAAGAAAAAGAATACAAGGTGTACCTGAACCATGAATCTTTTGTTCATTTGGGTTAAGAACCAAAACTGAAAATGGGCAAAACACAGACGAGTGACGGAAGATCCCTAGAAGCAAGGATTATTAGACAGCGGAGCATGGCAGAATGGGAGTTTTGGAAAAGGAAACAGGGCAGGAGGGCAGCTGGCATGCTAATGAAACTGAAAGCAAGTGGGCTCTCTTCTGGTGCATGCAGTAAAAAGAGGCACGTGGCAACATGGTTGGCTAAGTGTATATCAAAGGTGGCCCCTGAGATGTTTTTGGATTGTAACTCCCATAGGCCCTAGTCATAAGAGCCAACTGTGAGAGGCCATGGGAGTTGCATTCCAACAACATCTGGAGACCCAGACATTCACCATCCCTGTTACAAATAGTTTCCCTGTGGGCACTGCTACTAGAGAGCCCCACAGAATTAAACAGTGAATAGGGCTCAGACATTCTGAGGCCAACAGTCCCTAGCTGGAGAAATCCTCAAACATCTAAACACATAGGCTCGACTATACCATCATTACCGTTTGTTCTCTATTGCATCTCTTGCAGAACTGTCAGCATTCTGCCTCATAAATACCAGCCTCTGAATAGGTCCCAGCTGAAACCCTTCAGTACTGCAGAGTTTATGACTACAGTGCAGGATATCTATGAAAGATACAGCTATGTTGTCATGGATGCCAAGGTCTCCACCAGATTTCCTGGCTAATTCAGAGTGTTAGATGGTGTTCTTTCTAGGTGAAGTCAAATGTCATCATTTAGAAAGAACTACATTAACAGAGAACATTCTCCCCCCTTACTTAAGCAACTAAATAAATAGGCTTCGTAGATGGATTTGTGCCATTAGTTCTTCTCAGGCTTTTAAAAAATAAGCCAGAGACCTCTCTTTATCTTTGTCATGGATGTATAGAAAGGAGCCATTATACAGTTGTGTTGTCACCCAATAAGAAGAGTCAGTGAATAGTTCCTTATTCTTCTGAGGATAAAGGTGACCAGGAGACATTTGTTGACCCTGAGTAACAAAGGAACAAGAGTCATCAAAGTCTCAACACAAGCAGCTTACATGAAGAACATCCTTTTCTGGCATACATTCTTTTCTTTTGATGTCATCAGTGTCCTCATCCATAGGCCCATTCGCCAACTGTTGCTGTGTTCTGAAGAACAATCCTGTTCCAACTGTTTACTGATTCTAACTCCCAGTGCCTCTTGAACAAAAACTGGTGAACACAGCAAGACAGATGTTCTGGATCTAAACACAACATAGTTTGGGATAGCAGTGCTTGCCATGCTATGTTTTTGCTCAGTTCAAAGTGTGACCAACTATCCATGCAGTTAAATACATGCTAGAGGCTGGAAAAATAGAAGGTAAGCCAGGTATTTACTTTCTAAATAAAAGAAACCATTTTAACTTACTACCTTTGTGACTATATGCAGTGTAATCCTGTATATGTACACCCCGCCCCCAGAAATGAGTCCTATTGAGATCATTGAGACTTATTTCCAGGTTAGAATGCATAGGACTGCAGCTTTGAATTGCAGGTTTAGTTCTTCTCGCTAATAAATCTGCATATTGCTGATGCAATGCAAATATTTCCAATCTTCTAAAAAAACATACAATGTAATGACCACCAGATGTACAACAAAAAGCATGAATGGATAATTTAAAACAAAGAAGCAAACCAAAAACTAAGATGTTCTGGTGATATATATCACTGAAGATGGTGCATATTGCTGAAACATCTCATGCTTTGGGTAGTTTCAGTTTATATGTTTATGTTTTTGTTGGTCATTTGCTGATCCTTAAACAGTGCAATTATTCCTTCTACTACTATATTTGACCTCTAAGTTTGCTTAAATTTCACCATGAGATCGAGCTGGCCTCTTAATGGTATTTGAATGCCTACCATAGAATTTGCATTTCATTTTGCATTAAACTTTGCTGCACTTTTGGACAATTGTAACACGTTCAATATTTGACTTGCATTATTTGCCAGTGGATGAAACCAGTCACATGATGAGAGACAGAAAGATTTGGGAGAGGAGCTTATTCTTAACTGAAGCTGCCGGGGGGGGGGGAATGAAAGTTTCTTGTATGATGAATATGTTCAGACTAAAGAAAAAGGGTGAAAATTCCCACCCAAGTGGAAAGAGAGTACAAAAATATTAATAGGTCTATACTACATCACCGCTTCTCTGGCTATCTGGGGTGGGGGATCTGCAATTATATTTTCCTAATGTGCTAAGGACGGGCACTAGATTTGTGCCTACCACAATGGTGTGTTTTCTTCCTGGAAACTCACTGGTACTAGATCAAAGACCTGTATATTTTTAAAGTATTCCCAGATTTGTTGAGGTTGTCATCATGCCAAACTATGGTTTGTTCAAGTACCCTGAGTTTGCTTTCTATCTCCAAAAAAAAGAAAAGAAGGGGGGAAAAAAGGGAAAAGAGAGCTTTCTGAATTCATGGACCTCTGAAATGGAATGCCTAATCAACTTCTGCTTTTTCTGTTTTGTTTTAAATTACAACCAAAGCTAGCTGTTCTTGTCAGAACTGGGCTCTGTAATTACTGGGATCTGGGTGGTGTATGTATGTGTATGTGGGGGGATAATTTATTCCCCCTTTCCCTTTCCCCTCTGTGTTTTCTAAGCTAAGAAAAATAAATAACATTCTAATAATGTGTCAGGTTTGGCGACCATGAAAGCAGTCCAGTGAGATGCCAAATGTCTTCTGACATACTTTTGAAAAGAAAGAATAATAATAAATAAATAAGCAAAGCTCAATTTCTCG
Source organism: Iguana delicatissima (assembly GCA_948472985.1). Taxonomy (NCBI): domain Eukaryota; kingdom Metazoa; phylum Chordata; class Lepidosauria; order Squamata; family Iguanidae; genus Iguana; species Iguana delicatissima. The sequence goes on along the minus strand of CAOKZL010003715.1, from coordinate 74,762 downwards.
CCAAGTTTGATGTTTTGACAGGAACTTCCGGGGTTCTAAGGAGCCTGAATGAAATGGAAAAGCTCCTAAATCCCACCTGCAAGGCTACGTCAGACATGCCGTTTCCATGTCTGTTTGTTTGCTTTCTGACAGGGCTGGGTGTAAGCCACGGCTGCCCAGAACAGTTCTCCCCAGAAGCGTTCTGGCTTTTACCACAGGCCAACCAGAGCAATTGAGAGAGTTTCCCCTCCTTGGATGGTGTGGTGCTGTGGAAAGAGAAAAATCCTTGCAAACCATCAATGTTAGTGTTGTCCCTGCCAGTGATATTTAGAGAATGTGGCTATGTGTGCATGTATATACAAACCCACACCGCTATTTCAGTTCAGCTGCTGAAGGCCAACCCTGTTATTTTCCACTAAGAGTTCACAACGCTGCCCCCACCAGACTGATGTTTCCAAAGCAGCTTCAGAAGCCAGGAAATCTGAAGGGATGAAGGTTTTCTTTTCCATAAGGTTTCCCTGCAGGGCTGCCACTGGAATGGAGAAGTTGCTGCATCTGAAGATTGTTCTTTGCCTGGTTTGGGATTAGTCTCGAGTTCGGTTTCTCCTCCTCAGGAAGAAGAAGCTACTCTTTTGAGGAGGTCCTAGCAACATTGGGACTTGGCTTTTGTGGGTAATTTTAATCTGAAAACAAAAGAATGGAAAGAAATAGTCACGGAAACTTAGGGTTGGTGATCTTGTCATCTGGAGTAGGGCAAGTGTGCCCTGGGACCACATGCAGTGGTTGGAGCACCATTTTACAGTCCCCAAGGCCTCTTGGAGACTCCCCAAATCCCTTAAATTCCCCACATTTTTTCTTCCTTTTGGGGCACGTTTTTGGCCAAAAAACACCCCCAAGCCTCTCAAATAACCACAAAAATATGATGCACTCTTGCTTCACAATCCCTCCCCCCTGAAAGCAGCTGAAATTCAGAACTGGAAGTGACAGGACATCACTGCTGATTATGGGGAGCAACATGGAGCCCAAAGAGAGGATCCCATTACAGCTGCCTGTTTCTGTTTGAGTGCAAGACCCAGCTCAACACAGGCTAAATCATGCAGGATGCAGCTACAGCATCCCAGACAAATGGACTATTCTAGTGAAGTCTACTCCATCCATTTCTGATGGAATCAATTCCCCACTTGGTAATTTTCCACCATGTGTTCAGGAAAATGCAGCATATGTATGCCAGATGCACGTGGGGAGGAGAGCTTCTGTTTGTTTGGTGCTGTACTTTGACGGTGCTTTTTAGGCTATGGGACTCTCTTTTTCTTCCACTAGTGAAGGACAGAATTTCCTTTTCAACACTCTAAGGCAGTTAAGGAAAGCACAGTGGTCATTCCAACCTATACAACCTCTTGCTTCAGGGAAAGAAAGAACAGGTCTGTCTAGTTTTCTGTGTAGGTTGCTTCTCAGAATACCCCTCCAAACTTGAAAAGCCACAGAGATAGTGCAGTCTTTAAGCCCTATGGGTGGTTGTGGAGGCAGCAGACAATCAGAACAACACCCCCACCTCTACCTCCATCCCTGCCATGAAGCTCCACCTAGTATTTCTTGTTTGACCAGAGCTGTCATTAGTTTAAGACCTCAAAGTAGGCATCTAACATTGTTAAGGAATGGAAAGGAAATCCCTGGGTGTCCTCAAGCAGTGCTTGGGGGGATTTTTTTTATAGCCAAATTGTCACTAGAGTTCAGTTACCATTTGCAAACAACACTATTCTGTCAGAACATTGATCAGCTCCTGTTGTTGTTGACAGTACCTCATGCCCTATTTACTCATAGAAAACATGTCTAATCCCATTCCTGTTTGATCTTCAGATGGTGGACATTAGTGTAGTTGGACTGGCAAGGGTTTGCACTGGCTGGAAAGGCTCTGAAGACACAATAACTAACAGCCTCCAATGTCCACAATGCTATTGTACTGTACAATACTCCTAGATCTCTCTAGTTTTAAGATTTCTTTGATTTTTCCATTAGGAATACAAATGTGGCTGTCTCTGCCATGAAAAAGTTTGAAGAAATGACATCAATGAGACAGGAGTAGTTTATCTCTCTCTCCTAAAAATGCAGCTGTTTTGCTTCTTGGATTCCATGCGGAATAGAAGCATCCATTGCTATAAAAATATATATATATAGCCCTTTCCTTAGGCTTCACTATAGAAGTCTGGGTCCCACAGGTAGCTTGGTCTCTTAAGGTGGATCTCCCAGCACTGATAAGTGAACTTCAGGCATGTTTCATTTCCCCAAGTATGTCTGTGAGGCTGGGTTACTCACTGTGCAAGGCGGCTGCATCCAGGGCTCCCCATCTACCTGCATGGGCAACAGCTTGGATGTCCTGGAACACACAAACAAAACACTGTATAAATGTCATCATAGGCAGGACAGGGTGCAATTGTGTCTTGACAATAACAGAATTCATAGCAAAGAGAAAGCTACTCAAGATAATGTAGCCCTACACTATTAGTGAGAAGTGGATAGGATTTCTCACAAACTTCCAAGATAAATGCAATGGTTTAGCAAGGCTAACAGTCAGTTTACATGTATTAGACTCATCTTTTCAATATCATTTGCTAGAGGTATATACAGATTTGCACACCTACAATTAGCAGTTATTACATTTTTGTCTAGAATATTTTTAATCTGCAACAAATCTGGATTTTTTTTAAAATCACATCCAAAACACGCCTCTGTATTTCTTGCCCGTTAGGATGTTTTGTTTGGAAATGTTGCTTTTGGGGACTATAGCTCCCCCAATCCTTACTCCGCCCCTGCCAGCACAGCCATTACACAAAAGTAACAATTCCAAGCTCTGTGTCATTTTCAAGTGCAATGCTGCAATGGCCAGAGTTGAGGGCTTGATGTTAATGATAACTGTTTATTCTCCGGACTGTAATAAGAACCTGTCCTGAAAAAGAGGATGCAGAAGAGTGGCAATGAGCCTTTTGATTGTCCTGATGCAGGGATGGGAATCATGTGTCCTTCTGGGGACTGTTGGACTGCCCCATTGGACAGGTGGTGTTTCCACCTGTCTTTTATGCTATACAAACCCACATGCTTGCTCACAGTCACTAAACCTGGATGTGATCTAATGGGATAAGAAAAAAACACTACGGTAAGGTTATGGACTTGTGTGATCAGCTACTTTGGGTACCTCCCAAACAAGCACTTCTTGTTTCTATATTTTTCTGCTCTAGAATGTACATATATGAAATCAAACTTGGTCTGGGATGTTCCTGAATACAGGCAGAATGTTAACACTTTGCTGACACAAAACCCAGAAAGAGTGGCAAACTGGAGACAGCTATAGCAGTGGTGGTGATAAGGCAGAGCTATAGCTTAGTGTTGACTGGAAGAGACACGAGCTGCTATGCTGCCCAGGAACTCTTTTAGCTGAGCTGAGACAAATTAGAGCCACCAGAACTACTGGCATGACTGTAACACCCCAAGAGGATTCACGTTTAGGCTGACTTTTGTGCAAATTTAGAAAAAATCCCAAAACTAGCTTTGTGTGAGGGGAGGAGAATTGCTGTTTTGGTCCATTTTGCACGGAATCTAGTGTGGAAAAAAATGTGGGATTGTAGGTGTTGCCATCTAATATTTGTTTCCTTTCCATGATAAGTGAGATCACCAACCAGGCAACCATAAGTAAATTTCCCAGTTTTCCTAATAGCATTTTACAGGTTCTGTATGCTTCCCAGGCCTATGTTTTAGACATGACATTAAATCAGAAATGATATATTTATATATTTTAATAGGATGTAAGCGTACACAGTGAGAATCAGTGTGGAGTAGTGGCTTGAGTGTTGGTCTATGACTCCAAGAGACCAGAGTTCAAATCCCAGCTCGGCCATGGAAACCCACTAGGTGACCCTGGGAAGGTCACACTCTCTTACCTTCAGAGGAAGGCTACAGGTGAACAAATCTTGCCAAGAAAACTCCAATAGGTTTGCTTTAGGGTCACCATAGGTCAGAAATAACTTCAAAGTACACAACAATAAATACACCCAACAAGAAGAGAGAGGTCAGGGATTCCCATGATGGTGGGTACCTGATGGTGACAGAGGAACACTGGGCCAACCTCTTGCCAGCACTTTTCAACCCAGTATAGATCTGCCCCATCTCCATGGCTCCTTCAAGGCCCACAACTTCTAGGAGTTGATCACTGAGATCTAATGAGAGAAAAGCAAGCATGTTAATAAAACCACAACAACTGGGGGGCTTTTCTTTATGTAGTCATAACACAGGTAGTAAGACAAAGCCAGAGGAGGCACGTAAGAGCAGAAGCAGCCCTTTGAGGGCAGCACCTGGAGCAGCTCTTTTTCAGCATCACCTGCTATACGGAGGAGATCTCAGATTCAATCACTGACATCTTTTAAAAAGAATCCCAAGTAGCTGGAAGGTAAAGGGCTTCTGCAGAAGGTTGCCAATAAGAGAAGAAAGCATTGGTCTCAAAGCACGGCCTAAAGGCAGCCACATCAAAGTGAGGCATGTCTGAGTCTGCCTGGGAATCATTTCCACACTGCCTTGGCTTCCATGGAAAAAGGGCAGGATATACAGATGCTATGCGAAATCAATATAATAATAAGCAGAATCAATGAAAGGCAGGTTCAAGTGCCAACCTTGCAGCTGAATTTTCAAGTCAAAGTAGAATTCAGGAAGGTGTGCTATACTGACAAGAAGTATGGCCATTTCCGCACTAGACTGTTATAGTGTTATTATTTTACTTTCAACATCCTATGGAATCCTGGGGTTTGCAGTTTAGGGATTCCACAGGACGTTGAAAGTGGAATAATAGCACTATAACAGTTTAGTGCAGAAATGGCCTATATCTACACTTCACAGGCTCCCTCTGTGTGTGTACGCACATGCATATGAAAGAGAAGAGGAAACTGTGCCATTTGGCATATGAGATGCAACAGGCACCCACTGTAGGTATCAGTGATGAACATATTTTTTAAATTGTGGGCTGCTTTGAATCACAATTTGGAGGGAAAAGCAGAATATAAATAAATATAACAACAGTAACATATAACCACATTCCAAAATCTACTTCAAATTACAATTACCCAGCTAGCTGGAAAAAAAATCTCTAAGAAAATGATTTGAGGCCTTGAAAAGGGTGATGTTCCCCAAATGGGAGTGCTTTCCTTCGGGAAAGATGCCAACATCCTCTATAAACCAATGGAAGCAACAATACTTACACTTCTCCAAAAAAGAGGAAAAACGGCTCCCCCAAGGCAATGACTTCCCTAAAACCTACACCTGTTAATCTGTACGAAAAGATGCAATTGTAGACATGCGTACTATTATTTAAACATAAATGGAATGTATTTCAGCCTAAAGACGCTGAACTAGTGACCTGTGTGGCTGACCAGTCTGCTGCTGAGGTGCTGAGTGTTGAGAAGCCCCTCCAAGGCCTTTGCGCTCTCTTCTTATGCCTCTTTATTTTTAAGCTGGTCTTACAGCAGGACAGTCCTGCAAATAAGAGCATCTACCAATGAAGCAGCAGTGCAGAACCTCTGGTCCTCCAGATATTTTGGACCTCATCTCCCAGATGCCCCAGCCAGAATTGCCAATGATAAGGGACTGTGAGAGTTGTAGTTTAAATCATCTGAAGGGCCAAAGGTTCCCACCTCTGAAATAGAGCAATCTTCTTTTGAGAACCCTTCAAAGATAAGACTGTACACTGCAATGCAGGCCTCATGCCCACTCCAAACTACATCCTGGAATGTTCTCAAGCAGTTCTTTGCTCATTTTCAGAGGGACTGGCACAGGATAAAATCACAAATATAACCTTTTCTCTCCCAGCAGTCAAAATGATGAATCAGCTCATGATAAACCTTGCCCTGTCCCCTTTGGGTGTTTGTTTGGCAAACCCTGGTGCCTGAGCAACTGTGTACATATGTGGGTCTTTTTCTCTCTCTCTTTTTCCTTTTGTTGCTTTTGCTGTGTGAGGAAAAGTGTGTTCCAGTTTAACAATGAATGGCAGACTAGAAGAAATAAATGTGAAAGTAGAGCAACTGAAAGTGTTTGTCTCCTCCATACCCAACTGTTGGTGCTCAGGGTGTACCTGCAGCCTTAAAGCTCAAGTCAGTTCCATTCAGTCATTTCCCTTCTGCATTGCCCCAAACCAATATTATTATTTCCTCAAAGCTAAGCCAGGCTCAGAGAAACCAGTGTTGGTTCAGACTATCCTTCAGCCTCCATTTCCTTCCTTTGCTTGGGGGAATCCATGAGACAAATCTGTTCCATCTCTGACACATGGCACAACCTCCAAATGCTGGTGTCAGAATGTTTTTCTCCTGTGTGGCTCCTCCCCTCCCTCTTCTATAGGGATCAAAGGAACATAATTAGCTTATAGATCACAGCAGCTTGCAACTCAGACCTCAAAAATCTTGCCTGTACCATGGCTTACCTTGTTGTTGGGTTAGTAGAACAAGCTGTGTGCTAACAAGGAGCTCAGAAGATGAGACTGACAGACGATCATATAAGCTGAAGTCTTTGCGCAACTCAAGACTAGGTCAAATTAATCTCTGCCTGTCTGTACTGTGGAAGTAGCTGCTTCAAAATGGAGCCACTGACAGGACTGAGATACCTGCCTTGCAAACCTAGTCCTTAGGTAGCTCATAGATAATTGATAAGCCATCCATTAGTTGGTAAGGAGACAACAGAAAGAGGTCATATAACTTCACAATGCTGCTATGCGCCAACTCTGAACCAATCATTCTAGCACAGGGTGGGAATTATATGGCCCTAATGATGTTGCTGAACTGCAACTCCCAACAGCCCTTGCTAGCCTAGGCAATGGGGAAGAGTACTTGGCACTGGACCTCAACATCTGGAAGGCCACATGATTCTGGAGATTTCTGCACTAGCCTGTTATAGCGCTATGATTCCGCTTTCAACATCCTATGTAATCCTGGGGTTTGCAGTTTAGGGAGGGGCCGGCCGGCCTCTGACCCTTGTTCTAGAAAAAAAGGAAGTGTGTTTGAACCAATCTGGCATACGGTGGTTAGGGTTTTGGAAGAATCTTTGGAGACTGAGGTTCAAATCTCCACCGAGGCATGTAACTTACAGCATGAGTTTGGACCAGTCATACTCTCTCAGTCTTCATGAGTTGATGTGAGGATAAATGAAGTGGAGTGGAGAGAAGAGTTGTGTATTTCATCTTGAACTAATTGAAGGAATGGCAGGATATAAATAAAGCCAACATTTCATAAAGGAAAACTGGGATGCATGTGGCCAAGCAACATTACAGTGTGGTGAAGATAGCAAAAATTATTAACGAGGAAGAACATATAAGCTAGGAGAGGCTGCAGCGGTTTGCTTTTGCCTGATCCAACTGGGAAGGGCAAGAACCCCCGAGTTAAGGGAGTGCATTTTGAACTCAATTAGCAGCAATTGAAGTAAACTTAGGATAAAGGAGGAATGGGGGTGGAGGGGAGAGAAACTGGGACATTTTTAAAGCAGCTGAAAAAGTGGGATGACAGAGATTACCCAGGACTGTCCCTGCCAAATTGGGATAATCAGAGAGTATGAGCTAGTAAGCATGCATTACTAAGCCTTTGTAACAGAGAAGTCTGGCTAGGCTGGATACAGATTGCAGGCCTTTCGTGTCAGCCTCTGCTCAATTGCTTTAAAGCTACAGCTCTCAAACATCTCCCTGCCAAAACAGCAAGCCCTTGAAAAAAGAGGTTTGGAAACATGTGATCTGGTGTTCCAAATGGAGATTTTGCCAAGGGCTTGTTTTGAGGATTATGCTATAAATGCCAGAACACCTTGCTGCTTCTTTGATTCTCCTACCCTTCTCTCCATTCAGAGAGTCTCTTGCATTAGTCACAATGGAATATTTGGCAGGAGGGCAAGGGGGGAGTGAGTGTGCTGTTTCATCACCACCACCTCTGCAACTTCCTTTCTCCTGCTTGTGTTGTAGCTGTATTAAAAGCATCCTCTTAATTAGTCATTCTTCCACGCTTAACTAACGCCTGCTATGCCAAGCGCCTTTTCAATGCTTTCCACTTTCTCCTACATGGATATAGATAGGCCCCTTTCTCACCTAGAGAGCATTTCAGAGAATCTAGCACCATGGCTCACGGCTCTGATTGAGTCTTCTTCATGGCAGAGAGTTGCATTTCTAGCAGCCCTGCCCTGCTGTGCCAGCATCATTAAAGTCCTTTAATATTTAATTAACTTACAAGATCCATTTTCTGGAAATCCTCAGACTCATAGGAGCCTGGGCTGGATTAGAGGGGAATTAAATATGCAACCTCTAATGAAATTCAGGTTAAAGATACTCTTGGAAATAAGCGCCCCCTGCAAAATGTTGATTTGAAGTGTGGCCATGTGTTACTAAGATCATTACTTTGAAATCATTGCATTCATCCTAAAGATGTGAAAACATTACTAATCACAACACAGAATATTAGTAGTGGAAAGGACCCAAGAGGTATCATGTTGTCAGATACAGCCCAAAGACACAGCCCATCCACCCATCTATTGGTGCACTGATCAAGCCAGGATAATCAAGAGCATCATGTACCCCATAGAGAGAATAAGCATGCTGTAGAAAGGTTGCCTACAGAACAGATTGAATGAGTCAACAAGACAAGCCACACACAGCTGTTTCTTCTGAAGTAATGTGGAAATACTACCGTGATCATATTTTTGGAAGAGCTTGCATAGAAGGAAAATAAGGAGCTGAGACACAACAGTCATAAATGCTGTGCTTTATTTCTTCTCTCTGAGCTTGTTGTCCCAGGGAGAAGCAGGTGTCCCTGCTCCTGGGCCACAGCTGGAAGTCAGCAATGTTGGGCTGCATTAAGAGATTAGCTAGATCTGTTAATTATGGCTCTTTGGCTGCTGCGTGGTAGGGTGTCACTAGGAGGGCTGGCTAATTGTCAGGGTGTGCCCTATTGCCACGTTTGCAAGATCTATTTCAACTCATGCTGCCACTTCCAGACTTTGCCTTGAAGAGCAAGGGTAGAATGCAATCAAAACCTGAGGAGGCGTTTCAGGGTGGCTGAACATGATACCAAAAAAATAAAATAAAAAATAAAAAATAAAATAAGGAACTACACCTCTTTTCTTCTGTGTAGGTAGCTATAGTTTCTGCTGAGCCTGGCTCAAAGGAGGGTGTAGCTCTGTGCTTCACTTATAGCTTGGTTTCGAAACCTGTCTGAAGCACTTTATCTTTTCTTACTAGATTTTGAGAAACACTAACATGAATCCCTAATGTTTTCCTCCTGGACTTCTATCTCCCATACTGAATCCAGATCAGAACCTGGAAAAGTTTCTTTTCAGGACTACTACCAGAATCCTCCAACTAGCATGGCCAGTATACGTTGGTTGTGGGAGGGAGCCAACAAACCCTGAGACAGGTTTCCTTTGGGGTCTCCATAAGTCAGAGCTTGTGTATTCTTCCATATTAATAACTTTGACCATCTTGACCACATTCTGACGTTGATTGGCCACATGTGTCCTGGTTTTCAACTGTAAAATGTTGGAAGGTATGTTGTTTCTCTGTTATTTTTACCTACCATCACTTAACCTGTTTTTGTCATGACCAGTTTCAGAAAGAAATATTACAAGAGGTTTCTTTCTTGTAGTATTTTTTAAAAATGTTATTACCCATGAGCAAGGGCAAGTTCGGTAAGAGACAAACTGCAATTAGGTAACAGAAAATACATTTCAGAAAACCATTTTTATCTGGTATCTTACAGGATTCAGAGACAGAAGCTGCACCCTTGCCTACAGATAAGTGGCTTAATGGGGGGGAAAGTTGGCAACTCTCATTCCAAGAGAGCAGTGTTGTCAAAAAATGTTTCATGTTGGGTCTCCTGTGCAGCCAGTTAAAAAAAATCTACCAGGCTGCATCTCTACAGATAAGGGATTTTCTGCATGCTACTCTACAGGAACCCTTCCAGCAGAAAATTTGCCCACCTGAAATAGCAGCACCAACAGCCCTCCCCCCTTGGTCATGAAAACTCACTGGATGACCTGGGTTACACACTCTCAACCACAGGAAACCTTGTGATAGGGTCACCTTAGGGTTGCCATATGTTAGAAACAACTTGAAGGCACACAACAACTACAGCAGCCCCAGTGACTTTCCATCCAGCAATTGGTTCAATGGGTCTACTCTAGTAGGGACTAGCAACGGGTTTTAGCCAAAGTATTTCCTCCAGGCTCTGGCATCTGGCTTTTCAAAATTGGCCATGATTGGAGTATGGTCTCATTTTGCAGCCACAAAAGCTGTGCAAGGCAAGCTCCTGTAAGATCCCATCTTCTCCTTCTATTGCAGTCACAATCCCTCACCTTGAACACAGAATTTGAGCTCCTTGGCATCAATAACCACCGAGGACTGTAACTTGTCTGGTACTTTCTTGCTCATCCGGTTAAGGCTGCGCTGCTTCTTGGTTTCCCCCAGAGGTTGGAGCCTCCATACATACTGGGAATGTTGAGGACAGCAATGCCTTCCAGCGAAGTGCTACTCAGATCCAGAACTGTTCCATCACACTGGCAGGTATGGAGAGAGACAATGATATTAAGAAAAGAGATTTTAACATATCAAACATTTGAAGTTACCTATCGTACACAGCATCTTTATTTGTTTATACTCTTCTGCCTCATCTTTCTACAAATCTTAGATGATCTCCAACTGCCACAGAAACACATAAAGCATCACCATTATCAAAACAGATAAATATCTCACAGCAACAATGAATTATCATCCACGGTATCATCAGGGCAAGGCCAAAGAACTGAAAAATTAATTATTTGGGATAACAATTGCCAGAATCCTCCAATGAGGATGCCAATGATAATGTCAGCTGGAAGATTCTGGGAGCTGAAGTCTCAGAAATTAATCTCCCCACGCTCTTGGAGGCAAGTCTAGGCTTCCACTTAGAATGCTCTCAAACACAGCAGGCTTAAAATACCACAGTTTGAAGTAAGCAAAACAACACACATGACTTTTTAAAAATTTCCTCTTTCATAAGATCAGTCCAGAAAATTGAGTAAGGGCATTAAGTTCAGAGTATAAATTTACACTGTGGACAATCAGGGCACTTTCAGGCATCTGAGGAGTCTTTAAAAAAAAAAGAAGAAGAAAAAGAAAGGCTTTGAAGTAAAGGCAATAAAGTATACTTACAGAAGTGCATCCCAGAATCTTGGAGAACCTGCCGAAAGGCCTCTCACCTTTTTCCAGTTGTTCTTAGGGCATTAGCTCCACACTGGAAGATCTTAATAACAAATTGGGAGGTACAACAGGGATGGCTGGTGCCATCTACTGCCATTTCCGCACTAGACTGTTATAGCATTATTATTCTACTTTCAACATCCTATGGAATCCTTGGGTTTGCAGTTTAGGGAGGGGCCTTTGAGGCCCCTCCCTAAATGGCAAATCCCAGGATTCCACAGGATATTGAAAGTGGAATAATAGCACTAGAACAGTCTAGTGTGGAAATGGCCTATAGGTGGGATGGGGAATCTACTTTGGGTTTTAGTAAGAACTTTAAAGGAGCTACCCATGGTGCTGAACTTTAGTCCCAAAATAGGTCTCCTTTAAAGTCCAGGCTATAACTTGGGATACATTCACCAGCCCACTGAACTGGAAGTCAGCAGCTGCCCCTGGGATATGCAGATGTGTCAAGAGAGAAGTCCTCTCTCTCTCTGTTTGTAAAGCAACATATAGTATTAAAGTTGAAAATCAGCAGCTTGAACTGGTCCTCAAAACAAACTTGAACCAAATCTGGTTGTCTTAAAATAAAAGCACCAACATAAAGCTTCCCACATTCCCATTTCTACATGGGGAGAAGTCAAACTAAAGTTTCTGAAAAATATTGTAGGGCAGTCCTGTATAGAATGCACCTCATACTTGAACCTGAAGATGATGAAGGAATAAGTAATGAGTGGCAGGATCTTTGAGTATTCAGTCAGCGCGCAGGGCATAACTTGTGAATGACAGCTCCTTGTTACCACATTACATCTACTCTTGTCTTAAAAACATGCTTTATTCTGAAAGAATATCTGCAAATTTATCAACAAGAAGTAAACCCACATTTCCAGGACCAGCCTCATTTCACCACTTTGGGTAGGGATGATGGAAGCTGTAGTGTGAGATATCTGATATCTGACACAACTTAGGGGAATGCCACCTTAGACTGAACATTAGAATTCCCAGAAGATGTGTCTAGTTTCAGTTCAGCTTTGTTCTGTTTATCTCCTCCATTCAGAGAAGCAATTTACAAACAAAACCAAAATCAGAAGTTATATTTCTTCCTCCTTCTTGCACAGAGGTCTGGCTAGCCAACAGATGTCAATTGAACCCTTTGGACATGGAAAGTGGTATTTCATAATGATACATCTTTCTGTCTTCCAGAATTGCTGTGTACTTCTCATCAGAAGAGGGAATGAAATGACTAAGACTGGCTTTAAAAATAACTATTTATAGTTGCAGCTCCAAAGTCCTCAAAGCAGTGAGTTGCTGCTATAGGTCCAGTTTATAAGTTAACTCTTTCCCTATCAACATATCAAAAAAAAGTAAAAGAAATGGCTACCTGAACACACTTAAGACAAAATTAAAATAAATATACACACAGCATAAGACTTTTTTGAAAAAAATATCCATGAGATAATGGCATAACATTATGTCTAGACACATATCCAGCAAGAATACCTAAGAACAATGCACACAAATATTTTCAGTCCCCACTCCACAAAAGTACATTCAAAATATAGCCCTCTTCTGCCTCTGAGCACAACAGGAAAGTGAATCAAATGGATACAAACTTGAACAAAATAGTGTGTGTGTGTGGTGTGTGTGTGTTTGGAGAGGAAGAAGAAATCTAAAAGTGTGGCTTTAGAGCAGTGCGTCTCAGGCTATCTGATATAAAGGAATGGCAATTTTCCCCCCAGTACGCCAGGGACCACCACCCCATATTTGTGCCCCTTGGCTACAATTCTCTCTCTCTCTTCTTTCTTTCTTTCTTTCTTTCTTTCTTTCTTTCTTTCTTTCTTTCTTTCTTTCTTTCTTCCTTTCTTCCTTTCTTTCTTTCAAACTCACCATGGACTGGCAGCTAATGGTTCAAGAACTCGCACTGGTCCAGGGACCACTGGTCTAGAGCACACTGTCCTGATACAGTATCAACCCATACTACACATTGAAGGAAAATAAATCAAATGTGTATCTTGAAGGTATAAAATATAAGGTATAAAATATAAAAATAACTGAACTATTAGATCACAGAAGGAGTATTAAATTACAGTCATAATGTAACTCAGTTGTAGTGTTGTTATTGGAAAATGGCACTGATGACACAACTAGTTATGTGTAACTAACTACTTCCAATGTGTGTTAAGGAGGAACTGCCTCAGACTACGTTATCTCCTATCCTGTGACCACTGGAACACAAGATCCTGTTTGATTTTTGACAATTTGACATATAGCTATATCATTTTCTACCATGAACCTGCTCAACAGCAATCTCTTCCCAATGAATTCTGGGCGCTTATACTTAGGACAGAGAGCCCCCCCACTATCAAATTATAATTTCCATAGTTCTTTGCAAAAGATTGTGACACATAAAGTCTTATATACATTCATTGTGCAAATATGTCCTCACACCTACTGTAGACAACCTCTCTTGGAGCACGTCAGCACTCCAGATGTTTTGGACTACAGCTCCCATATTCATTTAGTGTTAGCCATATGGGCTGGGGCTTCTGGGAGCTGAAGTACAACAACATCTGGAAAGCCACATGCCCCCTGTCTCAGTCTTGAGGGATGTTTCTGAGAAGAAGTGCTCTGTTGTAGCAGCTGAGCCAATTTGTCATCTATACCAACAGGGAAAGCATGAATGGAGTTTTGTTTTGTTTTAAATTGTCCTAAGTAATTTGCTGCAGCAGCATTTGCAAAGCCCTGGTCATTTCTAAAGTAGCATAGCAATATATCAGCAGAAGCCTGCAATTGAGGAATAATTATTTTGGCCTGAATACAAAGTAGATAAATAGCAAAGGGGACATGGATGCTGTTTCAGTCCAGAAGGAGCGACAGTTGCCAACATGGAAAACGCTTTTCGGTTCTGTTGTTTTTCAAGGCACATCACAATTGAACCTCCTCTGTGCTGGTTGGATAAGCCAAGGTTTGGCAGGCTGCACAATGTGATATAGATGCCACAGATCCAAACACAGCCCAGGAATGAACATCCAATGGGCAGCGGTGAGTGTGTTTCCCTCTTTAACCTTGCTTTGACTCTATGCCAAGGTGGTACAATGGGCTCTTTGAGAAGGGGCAGCTGACGGGCTGTTGGGATTTGGCAGAGAGAGTGGAAGTAGACATTTGCAGCTGGGGGGAAAAACCCAACTTTATTTCCGGAGTCTATACCGTAACCAATGCCAATTTCCAACACAAAACTGCCATTTCTCTGTGCTCGTCATGCCTGGAGCCAGAGAGAGGGAAAACTGTTACTTTCAGGTCAAAATGCTGCTTGATTAACACTTTGCAGCCCAGAGATTGCTGTTTCTTGAACATATACTTGAAAAGGGCCAAAATTGGGAAATCAGGGCCATCAATTTCAACAAATATTCAAGCCATGGGGGTGGGGTGAGGTTCTGTTTTTCCATCTTGGGTGCCCCGGTGCACAGCACAGAATGCAGTTGGCACTCCACTTTTGCAGGTTTAACTTTCATGGAATTGATTATTTGCAACTTTGTCTAACCCCTGCCCCCAGCCCAGGAGCTCCTTTTCTGGGGGAACCTTTCCTCTTCTAGGTAAGAAGCTCTGCTCAGGTCATGCTGTCCTTTATAAATGCTACTCTGGTCCTCTCCTCTTCAATCAACCACTGCTGGTCAGCTAAGGACAAATCACTACCCAACTTCCCAGTACCACAACCCTCTTCATGCACCTAGGAAAGAAATGGGCAGGAAAGAGAGGAAAGACAGGGCCACCATGCTGATTCACCCTCTTTCCTTCTCCTTTCCCTGATCTAGTTTGGACCCTGGATACCCGATCTCCTCACCATGCCTCAACCCCCTTCCCACAGACACACACACACATTTTGATATCTGCAATTGTCTCACTTTTGTGAGGGTCCTGTGCCCCTAACCCTAGCAAATGTGGAGGGCCAACTGTATATCAAAAATTCAGAGAATATAAGCAAGGTAAGTAGTCTTCTTCTGGGTAGCTGATCATCTTCTCTACCAGTGAGTGTATTTTGCATAGCCTTTCCCAATGCTTTGGAAAGTTACTTTCTTGATTATAGCTCCCACAATTGCCCAGCCAGCAGTGACCCCTAGCAGTCTAGGGGTCAAGCTGATGCAGGATTGTGGGATGCGTAGCCCAAAAAAGGAACTTTTCCAAGCCCTGGTCTTGTCTTGTTACCGAATCACCACCACCATCACTACTACCACCAGCACCGTTACCATCATCAATGTACATTCCAATATTTAGGGAGGGGCCTGAGGCCCCTCCCAAAACTGCAAACACCAGGATTCCATAGGATGTTGAAAGTGGAATGATTGCACTATAACAGTCTAGTGCAGAAATGGCCTAAGACTTGGAACAGCAGCTACGAAGGAACTATATAAGATCTGCAAGAGTAAAGACATATCATTGAACGCTGAAGTCAGGCTTGTCCATGCCATTTTATTTCCAATTTCTATGAGTGGTTGTGAAAGCTGGATAGTGAAGAGAGCTGAGAGGCAGAAAATCAGCTCATTTGAAATGTGGTGCTGGAGAAGAGTTCTACAGATACCATGGACAGTTAAAAAAGACAAATGAAGGTGAACAAATCAACCCTGAACTCTCAGTAAAAGCTAAGTGGAGGTTTTCATATTTTGGACATATCACGAGATGATGTGACTCACTGGAAAAGACAATAATGCTGATAAAAAGTGGTAGGCATAGGAAAAGGAGGAGACAGTACTATAGAGGGATAGATTCAGTCAAAGCAGCCACAGCCCTGAGTGTGCATGATCTGAGCAAGGTACCTTGGAGGTTTCTCATTTATAGGGTTGTTGCAAGCTGAAGTTGGCTTGATGGCAAACAACAGCAACAAGAGCAGCAGCTGCAGCAATGACGACAACCAATTTTCAAATGCCCAGCTACCATGACTGGCCCTTCAATCCTCAGGGCAGCATATCAAACTGGATGTTGAAGAACCTGTTATGTTTCCTCTAGTTCACATGCATCTTCTTTGCCATTCTTGAAGCCTAATACCAACAGCTAGCAAAGTGGTAAACCTCTTGTACTCAGAGCTGGGACATTTTTTAAAAAATTGGATCTCAGAATCCCTTAACTGCTCATTCCTTCTCTCCAGAAGAAATTCTTACCCAGGAAAAACAAGATTATGAGAAAGAAAGAATGCTAGAACATTTTTTTTTTGTATGCAGGTGTTTTTGATATGGAGAAGCATTAAAATCATGCTGTTCCCACTTGCAATTGGTGTTGATATTATTCTATTAGCTTCACGGCTCAGCTCAGGTTGTAAGGCTTGCCAGTCAGAATCACCTTGGGGCCTTCAAACTGTCAAGAAATGAAATAGCAATGTATTTATAGTATATCCCAAATTTGAAAAAAAAAACCCCACAATTGTAGGTGTACAAAAAAAGGGGAACCTCTCTAAGATCAAGCACAGGTGAAAGGGGGTTAAGAACTGTTGCGATTCACAAACTGAATGCAATCTCAGCTGCTGTCATCTGGAAAAAAAATACAACTGCCATTTTTGACTGCCTTTATTTTATAGAAGTACTGGGCGTGCAAGACGTAGGAGGTAATAGCAGTGTTCACTTAAATACCAAACCAACAGTGCCTCTCCCTAAATTTTAAGAACAGTTGGACAATGGAAAAAAAATTCCTTCAGTTAACTATGGAATCTCTGTCCCTCTGTTGTATAAACATCCTGTAACTACAGGAATGGGATAATAGACAGTTGCTAGAAGAAAAGATCCAGAGTGTCAAAATGAGCATAGATAGCGGATACATCTAAGATGACTCATGATCACCTTCAGTCACAATTATTGGCTGGAGACCTGTATCAGCTTATACTTAACTAAGTAACTTCTACTGGACTGGCAGCTCCAAACCTTATGGAAACATCATTTAGCTGTGCTCTGATGGTTGGCAGAATGGGCCTCCTTTTCCCTATGCAGCTGGTGCCCAATAAGAACAGGTTGCTTACCTGTAACTGTGGTTCTTCGAGTGGTCATCTGTGCCCTCATACATTAGGAGCTTTCGTGCCTGCGCGGTAGCATTCGGAAGAGCTCGTTAGCTTTGGCGGGAACCCCTCCCCCACGCCGGTGCCGCGCATGCTCCTTCCGCCGACTAACGGTCTCTCCTCAGTTCTGGTCCGCCGAAGCAGATGGGAACTGAAAAAGAGGGGAAGGCAGGGCGGGGATGTATGAGGGCACAGATGACCACTCGAAGAACCACAGTTACAGGTAAGCAACCTGTTCTTCTTCTTCGTGGTCTCTGTGCCTCATACATTAGGAGACTGTGTAGCTTACCAGTAGGATGGTGGGTCAGGTCCCAGATCCTAGAGCACAGAAGACAGCACAGCACGTCCGAACCGGGCATCTCTCCTGGAACGGCAGTCGAGCCTGTAGTGGCGCACGAAGGTCGACGGCTGGGACCAGGTTGCCACATGGCAGAGTTCCGACAGGTCGACGCCTCGCAGGAGGGCAGCAGATGTCGCCATGGCCCTGGTGGAGTGGGCCCGAAGCAGGTCTGGCGGAGGCTTCCTGGCAAGCTCGTACGCCAGTTGGATAGTCTGTACCACCCACTTAGAGAAGCGCTGGGTGGATACCTTGTGGCCTCTCTGGCGCCTGCCATAACAGACAAACAGGTGGGGTGTCTGTCTGTAGGCTGCAGTCTTGTCTTTGTAAAAAGCCAGCGCCCGACGCATGTCCAGGGAGTGGAGGGACCGCTCCAGAAGTGTCGTCGGGTCCGGGTAGAAGGCCGGCAGGATGATGTCCTGGCTCAGGTGGAAGCTGGACACCACCTTCAGCAGGAAGGAGATGTCAGGCCGGAGGACCACCTTGTCGCGATGAAAGACTAAGTATGGTTCATCGCACCGTAGCGCCGTCAACTCTCCCGCCCGCCTGGCAGAGGTGACGGCCACTAGGAACGCGGTCTTCATCACGAGCAGCCTGTCGTCCGTCGTGGCCATGGGCTCGAAGGGCGGCCTCGTCAGCTGAGACAGCACCAATGACAGTGACCATGGCGGTAGCGGCGGCGATACCGGCGGGTAGAGGTGCTGCAGGCCCTTCAGGAACTGCTTGACGGTACCGTCCCTGAAGAGAGCGGCCGACGGGGATCATGGCGGTTGGTATGCCACGATCGCGGTGAGGTAGACCTTGAGTGACGGGAAGGCCAGGCCCTGTTGCCGGAGGTGGAGGAGGAAGTGGAGCACGGTACACAGGGTGACAGGCGATACCGGCTCTCAACGTTCCTTGGCGAAGGCCACGAAGCGTTGCCACTTGCAGTGGTAGTTCCTTCGCGTGGACTCCTTCCTGGCTGTGGTCAAGATGTTCCCGATGGCCGGGTCGTCTAGGGCGATATCCTCCAGGCATGGAGGGCCAACACCGGCAGGTCCGGGTGCAACACCAGTCCATCGGAGTGGGACAGCAGGTCCGGTACCGTTGGAAACCTGAGAGTCCTGCCCCGGGCGGCCTCGATCAGGGGTCCGAACCAGTGCTGCCTCGGCCAGTACGGCACCACCAGGATCGCGTCCGCCCGGTCCGCGATGATCTTCGCGATCACGCGGCCCAGGAGCGGGAACGGAGGAAGGCGTAGATCAGCCCTTCGTCCCACGGAAACTGGAAGGCGTCGCCGATGGAGCGTCCACCAGGGTAGGCAGAAACGGCAGCGGTGCGGTCGATGGTGGGCGGGCTTCCAAGTACTGGAAGACCGGGTCCTGGGCTTGGGGAGCAGGTTCGGTCACCTTCAGGCCAAGGGCTGTGGCCATCCGGAGGAGGATCGCGGAAAACTGGCGGACGTCCTCCGGTGCAGACTCCAGGCCTGGCTCTCCGAACCCCAGCGGTGGGAATTCATGAGAAGAAGGGATGGACTCAGCAGAGTCAGAGTCCGAGTCGTAGGAGTCGCCGGATGGTGATGGCGACCTCTCCTCCTCCTTCTCCTCGGCCGGGCCACGGGCCGGGGGTGCCAGGGTAACAGTTGGAGCTGCAGGCTGCGTCGGTACCGATACGGCCGATGTCGTGATCGGTATCAGAGTCACTTGCAGGGGCACGACCGCGGGCCTAGGACGGTGTGCCGCTTGCATGGTAGAAGTTGCCGCTACCGCCGGCTGGGCCACGGTGGGCTGTGGCGTCGGGCGGGTAGCTGTGGCCGTCGCCCGCGGCGGTGGAGAAACAGCCCTGTAGTGGGGTGAGGGCTCCGGGGACCGACAGCGACTCGGCAAACGACGCAGAGGTGACCTCTCATAGCGGGGGTAGTGAGCCTCCCGCGGTGGCGAGCGAGACCGGCGACGAGGTGACCAGTACCTTGGATCTGGATGGTATCGATCCCTGTAAGACGGCGAGTACGAATAGTATGAGCCGGCCGGCTCGTGCCACACCTGCTCCTGGGCGTACCTCCCTAGGTAGGCAGGAGAGTAGGCGCTCTCGCCCGAGCGGCGCCTCTCCAGGCGCATCTCCCAATATCGTGGGGATGGAGGCCTGGCCTGCTGCTCCGGCGAGCAGGACTGGTCGCGTCGAGAGGCTGGGCGCTGCCTGACCACAGCCTCCTCTCGGCGTTCTGCCGAGGGTGGACAGCGACTCGGCGGAGTGATCTCCGCGATCAGCTCGGGTGGTTGAGGTGGTGAGGTCTGCACGACCTGCCCCTCGTCCGACACCTCGAGGACTTCCTCTTCCTCCGGAGGCTCCTCTTCCACAGGGAGCTCCATCAGTTGAGGGTCCTCGGTGGGCTGGGTGGGTGGTGGAGTCGGGGGTCGCACCACCATTGGTGGAGAGCGCCGTTTCTCCTTCCTCTTTTTCTTCTTCCTCTCCCCCAGGCCCTCGGTGGCTGGGCGCTTCTTCTGGGCTGCGGTCAACGGCCTGGAGGAGGAGGTTGAGGCCTGCGAGCCCGCAGGGTCCTCACGTGCCCGAGTTGCCAAGATCTTCGGTATCCTCGGCAACTTCATTATCGGTACCGAGTCCGGTACTGATACCGAAGAGGTCGAGGGCACGGCAGCCGCCGCCGCTGCCGCCGAAGAAGAAGAAGAAGAGGACGGGCGTTTCTCGGCCATCGTCTCAGGTCCTCGTGCACGGAGAGACTCCTCCCAACAGTGGGATTTAAGCCTTGCCGACCTGTTGCAGAGAGTCTGGTGTATGAACTCTCTGCAAATGGGGCAGGCCTGAACGTTGTGCCCCTCACCCAAACAAATCAGGCACTTAGAGTGTCGGTCAGAGAGAGCGACCTTCCTTCCACAGGAGGCGCAGCGTTTGAAGAGAGCTGACATATACCGGAGGCAAGGCAAGAAAACAAGAGTCCGAGAACGCCAAACACAGTCCGAGATCCGAAATCGTTGTCAAAGCCAGAACAAAGGTCAAACCAATCAAGAAAGTACCAAAAACAAAGTCCGAAATCCGTGAGGGGTAGTCAAAAGCCAAATCCGAAGTCGAAAACACCAAAAAGCAGAATCGAAAAGCAAGCCAACAAGCAGAACCTTCTGTACGCTGAGGAGGACAAGAAAGAACCGAGGAGAGACCGTTAGTTGGCGGGAGGAGCATGCGCAGCACCGGCGTGGGGGAGGGGTTCCCGCCAAAGCTAACGAGCTCTAGAATTTTCCGAACGCTACCGCGCAGGCGCGAAAGCTCCTAATGTATGAGGCACAGAGATCACGAAGAAGAAACTTAATTAAGCATAAGCTGATACTATAAAGATTCCAGCCATTGACTGTAACTTCAAGAATCATGCTGAGTGGCAGAGTCTGGGAACTGTGGTCCAAAAAGTAATTTTTCTAAGATCTGCCAAAGGACCCATAATGTCTCTCCTCCCCTGAAGTTATTTTGTGTGACATTTTGGCATTTTACTTTAACATCTTTTACTTTTTATTTATCAGTCTTTCTCCTCCAAACTTTAAGAGCTGCAATAGATACAGACATTAAACAGCTACGCCTTCACATCTGAACTGGGATTCCACTAAATTCAGGACAAACAGATGTTGCTCAGCTTATGCTCCTTGAAATCACTGCCATTGGGAATGCTTCTGTCATTGGATCAGAGCTCTCTTACCATCACCCATTTTTACTTGAATCCCCAGTTGTACTTGCCTTATTTGCAAAATAGCCAATAACCAGAGCAAGGTCTCCAGACCAATGCACAATTTCTATATTGTAATTTTAATGAACAGCTCATGAAATGTTAGTTTCCCTGCTGATGGTGAATAAAGGAAGTTCACGGAAAACACACACCTCATGAAAGCTCCAATATATTTTTTAAAAGCTTGTAAAATGACAGAGCTTTTAGCAATTATTGGAAAGTCAGTCACATGGCCTTTTCTAATTGGATGGCTTCGTGTAGCATAGAGTTTTCACACACACACACACACACACACACACACACACACACACACACACACACACAGTGCATCAAGCTATGAAACAGAGCTGTAAGTACTTGGATGCCAATGCTGAAAAATATGTTTAAAGGGAATCCATCAAAGATGTGTACAAACTTTTAAAATGCCTCAATCTTTATGGTTGTTTGTTCTTTCACAGAACAGCTGTGTTGTCAATATCTATATGTAGACAGAAGCTTTCTCTACTGTAAACCAACCAACCTCCTCTGTGTGCCCAGAGTATCTCATGATGTCATGAGGGACAGCAGTGTTGCTGAAAGGACCAGCAGCTTTTTGTGGAAAAAAGAAAGCTTCTGTTTACACGCAAACAATGAGAAGCAACAGGCAATGTATTGTTAGCTGGCATATATATATATGAATGTGCTTTAATCTGAAGACTTCCTTGTATCTATAATTGTGGGCCAGTAAAGCACAATCATGTGCCAGCTCTAATTAGCAATGACATGACAATTGTTTTCATGAAGGCAGTGGAAGTCATAAACCCCAAGAGAAAAAGGAAGTGGCCTGCTGGCAGTGGCCCATCAAGCAAATTTAGGTGGAAAGCTTTCTCCCAACTGCCTCCTAGGGTGTGGGTGCTTCTAACAAAACAGTCTGGAAGGGAAAAAAAGAAAGGCAAAAATGGATGTGTGCTTCCTCAGTGGTCAGAAATGTTGCTTCTTGGAATTATAGCTTCCAGAATCCCTGAACCAGTCAGTCACATTCTAGCGAGAAAGAGTTCTGGCTATTATAGTCCCCAAAAGTAATTTTTTTGAGTTTCTAGTCCTTCCTGCTCTTCCCCCACTCTTGCAGTCAGGAACACAGAGGCAGCTGCCTTGGATTTTTTCCCCTGTTATCCCCAGCTGGCCTTCTTGCGGGTTGCCTGGAGAAGTGAGGGAAAGGGGACTTCCTTTGCTCTGTTCCTTCTTTGTTTCTTTCTGTTTCTGGGCAGACCCATTCAGAAGAGTGGCGAGGCCTTAATGCACCATCACTTAGTTTCAACAAATGGACATTTGTTATTTTCTTGTTGAGTGCCTGGTTTTATATGGGCAAAAATGCCATACTTCCTGCAAGAATGGAATGGTTCCATTCATTACTATTGAATACAAAGGAAGGGTGTGGTTAGATGGTGTTCATTAATGCTTCGTAGTGCTATCAGGACTTGGGGATAGAAGCCCAGGGCTCCACTCAGCAGAATGTGAAGCTGGATATCAAACCCAATGGTCAGCTTATCACATTTTTAAATAATGGAAGTAAAACACACACAAACATGGCACAGCATTTATTCTAAGCATTTTCTCCCCCTGATACACAAGAAGCCAGAGAGCTGGCACCAAGGAGATGCTTTTCCTCCAATCTGCCTGGCATCACAAGCTATTTTGCATGACTCTATATTGTACTGTAGAAAGGGACAGAGACAGCCATCTTCAGTTATGAATATCACACCATCATAGAACGACAGAGTTTGAAGGGGTCCCAAGGATCATCTAGTCCAACTAGATGTAGGAATACACAGCTAAAGCACTCCCGAAAGATGGTCACCCAAACTCTGCTTAAAGATTTCCAAAGAAAGAGAGTCCACCACACTTCAAGGCCATCTATTCCACTGTCTAACAGCTCTTACAGTCAAGAAGTTCTTCCTAATATTTAGGTGGAACCTCTTTTCTTGCAGTTTGAATCCACCGGTTTGTGTTCCAATCTCTGGAGCAGCAGAAAACAAGCTTCCTCCATTGTCTAATGTGAGGGACCAGGAATTATTTTTTTCTAGCATGCAAAGGACTGGCATCATATCTGTGTCCATTGGGTACAGTTGCATCTTTCTTTCCTGTAAACTCATCAGAGACTGGCAGCCCACAGTTCAGGGACTGACATCAGTCCAAGGGCCACCACTTTGAGTAGCACTCTTATACGTAGCATCCCTTCAGGTATCTAAATATGGCTATCATTTCACCTTTTGATTTCTCTTCTGGAAACTAAGCATATCCAGCTTCCTAAGCCATTTATCACAGGGTTTGGTTTTGATGCCTCATGCCACCTTGGCTGCTGTCCTTGGTGCACGGTCCAACTAATCAATATCTTTTTGGAACAGTGCTGCCCAGAAATGGATCACCGACTTCCAGATGAGGTGTGGCCAAACAGAATAAAATGATATTATTACTTCCTTTGATTAATAATCAAGGGGAATATGAAAGGGACCAGTAGTCTTTTACTGGGACTGAGAGAACCTAGATTGCTATCAGTGTATACAGTATGATAATTTAACTCTGCTGTTCAATTTATCAGGGACATGCTTTCACTTAACTAAAAGTTTTAAAATCCATTAATCCTTTGACCAATTGATTAATAACTATCATCTGACTAAAACAAGTATCAAATCAGCTCAAGAACTGTCATTGCTAGATGCTAAATGCCTGTATTTTTGATGTTGCTATTGTTGCCGTTATTAAGTGAATCAAGTTGTTACAGTGAACCTATCAAAGGGTTTTCTGGGCAAGATTTGTTCAGAGGGGGTTTGCTGTTGCCTCCCTCTGAGGCTCAGAGAGTGTGACTTGCTATTAGCCATCTTTATTGTCCTCAACCCTCAAACATAGTAAAAGGAAATATTCTCAATTATTCCTTTGTCTTCCAAAAAAGCGTTGACTAAAGGCAATAACCTTTTTTTCAGGGGGTTTTCTAGTGCACAATTGGAGGTACAAGTGGTCTGCTTTTTTTGGAGTACATATTCAGACATCTGTGCCACCACTTTGATTCCCTTAGTCTATCAGGACCAGGGATTATTGAGAAATAGCATGAAACAAAGCAGACATTCAGCAGTTGAGGGAGCAGGTATATGGAATCAACAGCCCAAGTGGAAGTTCTAGACAAACCTTATTTGATCTCAAAACTGATAGCTGCCTAATGGATTTGATTCCATCTGCTTGCATATTAACAATGGTGATCTCCACTTATGACTTCTGAATAGTTACTAATGTGATTTTTCACTAATGTGATTTTTCACACACATCCCACCAATTTTAGTGCCATTTGACTTCACTCTTTATCATTTCTTCTGTTTAGATATTCCAGGATTGAGAACTGTGTGATACTCCAGATGTTAAACACCAACTCCCAGGAGCCTTAGCTAGCATAGGCAATGGCAAGGAAAGCTGGGAACTGCAGTTCAACATCTGGAGGGCCATGCAGGTCCCACCTCTCCACTGTACACCATAGGTGGGGAACTGGTAGCCCTCCAGAGTTTGTTGGATCTTATCAAATCCAGCCAGCACAGCTAGTGGCTTGGGAATGTCTGGAACTGTAGTACAAGAGATCTGGAGAGCCATGGTTCTCTTCCCATTTTCCTCAATATGTATATATCTTTAGCATTTGGGGATAATCCTTCTTTTGTCAGAGGAAATAGGTTGCATAAGAGCTTATGACAGAAGCAGAAACTGAGAAGCATCCAATGGAATTCACAGAAGAAACTGGAGACATGTCTAAAGATGCTCAAAGGATGGTTGTTTTATCTACTATATAAAAGTCAAAGTTTATCTGTTTGTGAGTTTGTTAGGCAGGCGAAGGCAGGTGAAGAGCTCAAATGATTGGCTGCGTGAGGTGAGAAGACCTCATATGATTGGCTGGCTGTGAAGATTTTATGGAATCCTGCAGCTGGTAGTTCAGGGAGGGGCCTTTAGAATTCTCAGTCAGAGCGCTCAGGCCAGTTGCTATGGAGACAAGACATACCAGCAAGAAGGAGGAGGGCAGTGTATTCCCTGAGAAAACCAACCTCTGTATGTTGACAACTCTTAACACAGCTTGGATTGGGGAATATGGGGAAAAGTTACACGTACTGGACAAGACAGATTGGGGAATTAGAGACACAGGGTCTCAAATCTGTATATTTCAACCACATCTAATTCCTAAGGTAAGGTAAGGTAATTCCTAAGGTATTTCTGACAAGTGTTACCCATGAGAAAATAAAATCCCTGGGCAACACAGGGTAAATAGGCTAGTTAGTTATAAAGCCCAATGCATTACATCCTGTGCATATCCTTAAGGAACTTTCAAACCATTTCATTTGTATAATAAATGATTGAGAGCTCCTGGTCCAGAAATTTCTGAACCTTGGCTGGCATTTTGTTCAGCAGTTATAATATTGTAAGTGGACTAATAACTGCTGGGGATTCATGTTTATGGTCATTTCCTAGTAGCTTATCCTTCAGAACTGACAAATGCTTTGGTCAGAATGCTCCAGGCTACAAGGGTAGGTTTAGAGGGCACATCATCAGTGATAACTATGATGACCAAGTACATCATCATAGTTATGATGATGATGTTGAGTACCAGCCTTTGAATAAAACAGAACCTGAAGAAGGCCATAAAGAGTATTGTTTTTGTTGTTGTATACTTTCAAGTCATTTCCAATTTATGGTGATCCTCAGATGACTATATCACATTTTTTTTCTTGGCCAGATTTGTTCAGAGGAGGGTTGTCATGGGCTTCTAAGTCTGAGAGAGTGTGACCTCCCCAAGGTCAGACACAGACTGAAATATGTTGGGCTTTTTTTCCTGTTAAAACAACCATCTTGAGCATCTTGAAACATCTAGTTTCTTCTATGCGTAAAAGGTTATGCCATAATAGATGTGCCAGTATTTCAGCTGCTTATAAGACCTCTTTTTGTTTTGACTGTGACTGACTAACATGGCTAGACCACTGAAAATAATGGTAACTATGAAAGTGGACCCTTTGAGTATGATTGTCATGTCAAAGCTCCCAAAAATGGTTCATAGAGGTGTTGGCAGATGCTTCTGGCTGTTTTCAAATGTTATGAATGCTACCTGGAGTCAATGTCATTAATTAGGAAGCATTCTTGGCAACTTTCGTGTGATGGATACAGTATCAGAATTTGGAAAAGTGACCTCTATGCTGGGGAACTGGGAGTTATTGTCTCCCAAAGCAATACTTCCAGTCTCTGGGTAGTATACTTAAAAGCAGAAAGAATACTTGTATTCAAAGGGTTACCCTTATATTCCTTGGAAAATAATAAGGCTGCATTTGGGAAACTTTGTTCTGTTCTGGACCTCATATTTTAAGAATGACATTGACTGACTGGAAAGTGTCCAAAAGAAATCCACTGGACTCGCAGGGATGGTTGGAAACAATTCCTGTGGAGAACAGTTGAATGAGCAGGATACCTTCAGTCCAGACAGGAAAGATTAAGGGGAGACGATACTGATCTTTACATGTTTGAAAGGCTCTTGCATAGACGATGAATCAGACTTTTTCTTTATTGATTAAGAGGGCTGGGAGCAGAACTAGGGAATATAAACAGCAGGAAAGTAGAAATATTAGGAAAAACTTCCTCAAGCTAAGAACTGTTCAACAACAGTATAGACTGCCCTGTGGGTACTCTTTCAGTACATTTAAACACAGGACATACCTTTCTTCAGACACATTGCATCCGCTTGCTGTATCCTGAACTGCAGATACTGCACTCACCAGAATATTGGACTGAATGAAACGTGGACTTCTTCCAACTGCTGATACAACCTAGACAATGATCACCTACAGCCACCGGTTGCAGCACCACTTTAAGGATTCTGAGGAACTCACCTCAATCTCTACATAATCATGGAGCTTCTTGCAGGTGGCAGCAAAGGTTTCTGTTGTGCCGAATTCAAAATACCACAGCTTATTCTTCATTCTGATGCAGAGAAGAAAGAGAGAGTGGGCATTATATGGGAAAATATACTCTACAGTCTGCACACACTGTTCCATTTGCAGCACTTTCATGCAGATTACTACTTCTTTGCCACTGGAAAACGTTACCGTGGTCTTCCCTTGTATGATCTAACAGTGTGCACATAAGCACGCACGCACACACACACGTATATGTATACATAGGTCACTGGTACAAAGGTCACCTTTGCCTTCCCTTGTATGATCTGATAATGAGTGCACACGTGTACACACACACATACGTACTGTATATATATATATCTAGGTCACCCGTAAAATGTCACCTTTGTCTTCCCTTGTATGATCTGACAGTGTGCGCAAATGTATATACATATACACATATACTTAAATATGTATATGTGTGTGTATGTAGGATGAGCTGATCAGAAGATGGGATGACGTCTAAACCAAACAGATGCAGGTATTTTCAAAGCATGTTCTGAGTACAAAGTTTCCAAAGAAACTGGAAATTGCTTATGCAGACAATCAGTGGATGCAAAACTCAACGTATCAGTATTTGCATACAAGAACCATGGATCCCAACTCAAACACAGTAACCTGGCCTTTATTCCAAACATAATAGATATTGGGTGTGAGGATGTACCATTTTGCTATGGTAGGATAGTCACTCAGTTATCAGCATCCTTAAAAAAAACCCAAAAACGTAAATGTGTACACTAATATTTGGTGATGGTGAATGCATTGACTTCCAAGAATAAAATAAAATAAGTGTGGAAGGTTATGTATGTATGTACAGCCATCTCTTCACATTCGCTAGGGCTAGGGACACAGGACCCCCGTGAAAGTGGAAAAGCTGTGCATAATTCTAGGCCTTCCCAAACCATATTTAGCACACAAAAAAGTATGATCACCATATTCAGCCCACCATGGATTCCTTTGAGGCATCAGGGTTTCCTCCCAAGGCAGAAGTGGATGGCTGGTGAGGCTTACTGCCACCACCACTGCTGCCCCACACCACTTTTAATAGAGACCTACAAGCCTTGTTTGCAGTTTCTCAGTCTCATGAGGATTGCAATCCCTATTAAAAATGGCACAGGAAGACGGTAGAGGTGACAGAAAATAACCTGTGAATAATCAAATCTACAAAAGTGAAACCCACAAATGTGGAGGGCTGACTGTATGTACGCATGGAAGAGAGTGATTGTTATTGGAGTGCAATATGGTGTTTGGCAATTTAAAAGAGGGTGAGTGGACAATCTTTCCTATCCTATAGCAATAGAGTGGGGAGGCATGTCTCAGCCCAATGAAAAGCTAAATTATTTTTAAAAATTAAAGAGCATGAGTGAAAGGGAGGGTGTGTACAGACCATGCAATACCCAGGGGCACAGTTACCACTGGACAGAAAGGGGCATTGCCCCAGGGCCTCCAATCAATAGAGGCCTCCTGCAACAGCCTAACACATCTTCAGCCCCTGCCCTCACAGACAAAATGGTGGTGATGGCTGTGATGGTTCCGCATTTGTACTTTTTGCTCTTGACCCTGTGGTTACTAAGCTGTGATTCCAGAGACACCCATCCTAATAGGGTTCCCAGAGCTCAGGGCCCGGCCCCTCTTCTCTGGTCCTCAGGGCAAGGGATGAAGAAGAATATCTTTTCAAGATTTTGCCTTGAAAATTGTGTATATACATATTCTTCTCATTTGTTATATTTGCCATTTTTTATTTGAGTTGAATACTCCAAGCAACTGTCATTGATGATTAAAGCATCATTCTTAATGATATATATCACTAGGGCAGTTACATGTGGCATCAACCTCGTAGCATCACTGGAGCCAACCTCTGTGACATCACAAGGTGCCGTCCTGGGGTAAAAGGTTTGTGCCCTGAAATCTCAGGATATGGAATACTCCTGACTTGGCAATCCTATTCCCTATACAGCAGAGGTCGGCAAAATGTCCCCCCCTCAGATGTTGCTGAATTGCAACTTCCAGCTAAGCTCCACCAACTCCCAGCTAACTAATAATGCTTAGTGAGGTAGAAGGCAGTAGGAAAAGTAGAAGACTGCATTATAGATGGATAGACTCAACCAAGGAGGTCACAGTCCTAAGTTCACAAGACCCAAGCAGGTCTGTTGATGATAGAAGGTCTCTCACGCAAATGGTTGCCATATGTCGAAGTCGGATTGATGGCAGTTAAAAACAGCAAATTGTTTTATTATTCTATTTACTTTCAGTATAATTGATTGTATCCTATTCTGAAATTCTAAACAGAATGAAGGGTGGTCTTAAACAAACCAGCCACTTTCTCTAGGTCCTAGAGCTTATGAAAGCTACAAAAGATAGGTTATTAGGCATATTTTCCTGGACATAAAAACGTATAGTACATCTAGTGCTGCAAAAGAAAAAAAGAAGAAGATATTCCTCAAACAGAAATACAACCTCTAGGGATGCCCATCTAGGCAACATGCTGTAAATTGGTAATAACTGTACAATTACCATGCTAAGCACTAATAATTGGGAAGGCCCGGAGGGAGATGTCTAATCTCTTGCAAACTGCTCAGTTATTCATTCAAAGCTGTTTGGAACTGGGTGCCATTTGGCTAAATTCTTCCTTTGGGTAGAACTACAAATAACATAAAGCTTTCCATGCAGCAGCTTGTGTGTGTACATGGGTCTGCATCAGAGAATGTAAAGAATATTCTCAAATGTTCTTATCTTTCATGACAAAGGGTGTCTCAACCCACTAAGATATTCCATGGAAAAATGATTGGTGGCTGTTCTCCCCCCGCCCCCTCGTTTGCATTTTGGGGTTGTGGGTTGTTGTTGAACAAAATCAGTGTTTGCAAATAAAATTCTGGGCTTTTTTTTTTTTTTTTTTTGAGCAAAACAGTATCATCTTGTGCAAAAATTTGATTTCTGCATAGAATATTTTTGTGTGAAAACTAAGGCTTTTAAAAAACAACAGAAGGGCAAATCATGGAATGATGTGCGTGCTCGAAACTGCACCCTGGGGCTAAAGCCAATGGTGATGAGGGACAGGGCCAAAGTAGGTGAGCCAAATCCCTTTTTCTTTAAGGAAATATTGCCACCAGCCATGATAGTGTGAGGCTTCCGGAAGCTGTAATCCAAAATAACTTCTCTACCTGTTCTCCCAGATAGTCAAAACAGAACATCTGTTGCTTTACTTCATGGTCAGGTTGTCCTTAGTATAAATGTATTGATTTGCACCTCCACCATGAATTGCTCAAACAGTCACCACTATACAGAGGAAAGAGAAACTTGCTCTGCCCTTAACTTTGTGATCACTAAACAGAGAATGTTTGGGAACAGATATCTTATGCTAAGAAAAAGTACAAGAACATTGCTGAACTTCACAGGGATAATCTGGCCCTGGAGAAAGGGACTCAAGTCACTAGCACAAACCTCCATAAAGATCAACAAGCACAGTGGCTCTGTGTGCCGGCTGAATGATCACCCTGATACACTTGCAACTGGGAACGTAAGCAAGATGGTATTGGCTGGTCATCTATGAACCTTGCCTGGATTATAGAATGCAGTGAACTTGACTTGATTCATCGTGAACCAGCAGAAGAGAACCAGCAGAAAGGATATGTTCAGTGTGGGATGGATTAATAAGGTTGTGTGCGTGCCAGACGTGACCACTTCAATTTCTTGAAAGCTGTGCTTTTCAGGTAGGGATGGGGGCTGTCATATTTTATTAGTTTGTGTAACAGGAACCTAATTTCAGATTGAGAAAGATCCCAGATTCTGCTTCAGCAATACCATTATTTTATCAGAGGCAAAGAGAAAGTTGTGGATTCTCCCTCCCAAACTGCAGGATATATTAAATATGTATTCTGCAATTTAATATCCTTTTACTTGAGAGTAAGCATACACACATTCAATCCAAATTGTGCATGGGATGAGAGTAGGCTAAAACTTCATAACCTATCTATATTTTGTTTACCTCCCTTCCCATGCAGGTGGTTAAAATGGGTGTGATCTCATTTAGTATCTTTTCTAATCAGGCACTGAAATGGCTGCAGATGCTTTCAGTTTGCCTTCCCCGGCCTGGTGTCTGTTAGATGTGACAGATCCCACCATCCTTATCCAGCATGATTGTTGGCTGGCCTGACAGGGGATAAATGAGGGTTGAAGTCCAACAAACACAGAGGTCACCAGGTGAGGGAAGACTTCTTTAAGAGGTAAATATCTCTGTATGAACCATTGGGCCTATTTCTATCACCCTACCAGATAGTTATAATTTGGGGAGAGATTAGCTGCCCACTTTACATATTTACCTATACTTAAGGAAATAGTTTTTGTCCTAACCAAGGAAAGATAATAATGGACATAATCTATTAGAAACGTCTTCTTCATAGGACTATGTAGATTAGAATGGCATGCAATCATGTGTGTTGAGTCCTATTACAATAATTTATTAGTTGTATTTTATTGTTATTTTACATTGATCTAAGCTGTGTGAGCATACTTTGAAGGAAATTAAATTTAAGACAAAAAGAAATACATGCTGCAAAACCTGAAATTCTACATGAATTTTGTTATACTAATGGGACTGGTTAAGTACAAATTGCTGAGAGACTTTACTCTGTGCAGGGCCTAATTTTTTAAAGTGGGTTAAAGGTTGAACACCCAGTCTGGTATAGTCACTTTAACTCTCCAAATGAGGATTTTTATCAATAGTTCCAGAGTGAAACAGAAGAGAAACAGCAAAATGTAGAGCCTTGGGATGGATGAGAAACTCGCCTACGTACAGTTGAGAAAGACAAGACAGCGAAGACAGGTTGATTTACTAAACGCAAACACACACGTCAGACAGTGTTTATTTTCACCCAGTGATGTGCCTCATCCTGACATTGCTAGAGTTGTCGTCAGAGGTTCAAAAACTGCATGGTGAACATGTTGAGCAGGGAATTAATGCACATTGCACAAAGTGTGCTCAATTTTGCTCTGTCACTTAGTGAAAACAACCCTGAAAATTTTGTAATGCTTTATTCATACATAGCTCTCTCTCTGTGTGTTTATATATTTATATATATATATGTTTATACATATACATGTTTATATATTCTAGAAGCACATGGGAAAATAAGTATAGGAGCAACGTAAGGAAGGGTAGGGATGGCTTGATGTCACTCTGGATGTGATGCTGTCCATGCCTTGATCCCTGGAAGCTCTACTTAATTTTTATAAGAAATGTCCAAAATATTTTCATATTTCTTCACAATCATTTGAGATGCTCCAGAAACATGCTCTCTTCATAGAAGAGTTAAGATCTGCAGGTTCAAAATCCAGATATTCAGCACTAGAGACCTTACTCTTTTTCCATCTTGCAAATGTTACCACATTATAAATAGTTTAAAAAAACCCCTTGACTTCAGTTTAGAAACAAAATGTCAATAGTTGCATTTATGCATAAGGGAGGGGGGCACTTGTATTTCTGGAGAGGGCTTATGGGAAAACCAAGTATAGGAGTATCAGGATTTGTGATCAGCATGGTCTCTAAGCTGCTTTGGACTCCGTGAACAGAGCTCTTCAGCTTATCAGTGAGAAGTAGAACAATGAGCGCTCCTTCCTGCTTACTTTACTGATAACCATCACAAGTTGCTGTCTGCCCCATTAACACAACAGGTCTTGCTCAGGTACATAGAGACTTAACAACTGTCAGTGCTAGAGTTTTGGCTCTTCAGTGTTCCTAGTCTGTGACAGGGAGAACCAAAAAAGAAGAGGCCTTTAGACTCTCTCTGCTCTCTCTCAGCCTAGTTCCACAACATCACACTAATGGGTGCAGGAGGCCCTATCATAAGGTGTCCATCTCAGACAACAGCTTTTGAATGCTTTAAGAGGCAACAAATGAACAGTTACTTACATTGTTCTCTTGTATTGTTATGCAAGGAAGGGAGAGTTCATACCTTCCAACATATCACAGGTGAAAACAAGGACCTGTGTGGCCAACCAACATCAAAATGTAGTTAAGAGGGCAACAGTTATTAACGAAGAGGAACACATGAGCTAGGAAAGGCTGCAGCAGTTTGTTCTTGCCTGAGCCTCCTTGGAACAACAAGTTTCCAACCCTCTCCTTTCCCTTCTGCTGGATTAACTGAATGCAAGCTACTTTTGCACTTTGAACTCAGTTTGCAGCAACTGAAGTAAGCTGAGGACAAAGGGGGAAAGGGTAGGAGGAGAGAGAAACTGAGACATTTTAAAAGCAGCTAAAAAAAGTGGAATGACAGGATTAATAGGGACTGTCCCTGGTAAATCAGGATAGTTGGAGGATATGTGAGCAGTCTCTGTTAGATTTTTTTTTTCTCCCTTGGTGAACTGAAATAATGCAGCTGGTCTGGGCACTTGGCACATGACAGGGCGAGGTGTTTGCTGTTCTTCCTCAGACACCAAAATGTACTGAGTCACTCTGTCTTGATTCAGTTCTGTTTTAAAGGAAAATGTAGAAAGCCTCTTTCTATGTAAATAGACTGAGAGAAGTCTTTTTGTAGATTATAGCTCCCAGAATCCCACCGCCACAAAAAATGACTTTTCCACACACTTGGAATTTTGCTGTAGCACTGATGGCTGCACTTTAAAGGCTAGGTTGGCTTTAAGTTATTTAAAGCTGCATTTGGATGGTGGGATGGGGGATAAGAAGTAGAGACAGGAGAATCCATTCATTCTCAGATTATCTGAGCAACATACTTGCACTGTCTTGCTCATCTAAGATTAGGAAAGCCATATATATGTCTTTCCTTTCTTTTTTAAATTGCAAATCAGATGGCCTTTCTTTGGCCTAAGATGACTCCACAGGAGGCCCAAGGATCACAGTAACCTAATAGAGCTTGTTTACACAGGAAGTGCCTTTACTTCTGTACTTCATTCCTTGTACCAAAATTCTCACTCAGACCCCCAGAAACCTTTCAAAGGTTTAAAGACTGGTGTAATGCTATAAAGACAGAAAGAGCAGCTGTTCTGCTTCCGGCCACCTGTAGGTGTACAAAAAATAAATCTCCAGAACTAAATAAGGCAGCCTTGAGGTGTTGTGTGCCTCTTTGGATAATGTCCAGGATATAGCACTGGAGGCGGGGATGAAGGTGTTGCCCCCATAAGAATTCTGCCCCCAAATGAAATTTTTCTTCAGTCTCCAAATTTCTAGCATTGCACAGAGGGAGATAACTGAAAAGCGTCCACACATAGAACTCTTATATTTGTGGTTTTCACATACCATTGGTTAATTTGCCTGCCACTTTTCTTTGGATGCCTAAATTCTATTTCCAGATGCAAACTTCTGTTGTTTTTAGGGGCTTTCAAAGTGACTCCAGCTGATGACCTTATCATAGGATTTTCTTCCTAAGATTTATTTAGAGGTTTGCTATTGCCTGTCTTTGAGGCTTGTGGGACTTACTCAAGGTGACTCAATGGATTTCGATGACTGAGTGGGAGCTCAAGCTCACGTCTCCTGGAGTCCTATCCTGAAGTTTCAAATTACTGAAAAGCTCGAAATTTAGGGGATGAAGGAAAATATTGTGGGAGGCAGCACTCTTGTTGGGGGAGACAATGCCCCCGTCTTGAATATTCTTCTTTGAATTGTGAGGTGCCATGTTCCATCTTAAATACTGTCTTGCCTTCTAGAAGACTTGTCTGCTTTGAGTTATCATTGTAAAAAAAGAACCCACAAAGGATCCACACTGCTTGGTTGTGTGTCTTCAAGTTATTTCTGACTTGTTATGAACCCATACCAGGGTTTTCTTAGCAAGATTTGTGCAGTGGGCATTTGGCATTGCCTTCTGCTGAGGCTGAGAGGGAGGAACCATATTCCCAGGCTAAAACAAAAGACAGAGCCTGCACCTTAACTCAAGAGTGTTGTCAAGTTACATTATTTGGAGTACAACTCCCAGATCCACCCACTCTCAATATTATGTCCAGTGGCCATGCTGGATGAGAGATTCTGAAAGTTATACTCCAAAAACTAACTTCTCAAACCTCTGAAAAATTGGGAAATGGAAACATGGAAAAATTGCCAGAGAGCAGTTGGTGTTATTTATCAGGCTAGACATAATACAGTAACTTTCAAAACTCCTGAAAAGGGTTTATGAAAGCCTTTGTTTGTTTGTTTATTACAATGGTTGTATTTTCGCTGTTGCCTCTTAGCAATTTACAGGTTTCTGAAATGGTAAGAATGCTGCTGATGACACTCAGTTCTGTTTCTCCTTTATATCCAACTCCAAGGAATCTGTTTTCATGCTAAACCAGCATCTGTCATCAGTAATGAACAGGATGCGGGTAAACAAACTGAAGCTTAATTCAGACAAGATGGGGTGTTCCTGGTCAGCTGAAAGACAGATCAAAGAACTGAGATTCAGTCTGAGCTGGACAGGGTTACACACACCCTCCAGACTCAGGTTTGCAGCCTGAGTGCACTCTTTGGTTCAATTCTGAGCATGAAACTCCAGGTTTTTTCCAGTGGCCATGTGTACATTTGCAAAATTGAAACTAGTACACCTGACTTTGGTCCCAATATTCGTATCAGGTATTATCTACTAACCGTTCATAGAGCATTGCATATAAATTAACTTGGAAGAGCCTGTTCCTGAAGTAGTGTGCAATATGGTTTTCAACAGGTGCATGAGTTTTAATTTTAATTCACAAAGGCTTTCCACAGCAGTTTCAAAGTCAGCCAGATCTTTCGGCACTTGCTTTATGCGATTCCTCTCTGAACTTGTCCAGAACTTGCCCTTGTCAGAGACAGGGCGCTGGGCCAGATAGACCATTTCTCTAACCCAGCGGCTTTGAGTCTGTCTACATTCAGAGAACATTTCTCACATTGATGCATCTGCCAAGGAACTCTTGAGCATCTACCACAGATTCTTCTTCCACTAAAGGACATGCTAAGGAGTCTGAGCAGAGCTTGGAGCAGTTGCTATAGTTGGATTACAATTGCCTGAATTCTGAGAGTTACAGTCTAAAAAGGAACTTTTCCAAGCTCTGCTTCCAAGGTATGCCATTTCTTGCTGCTAATGCCTTGCCTAAACTGAGAATGCATCGTAACAAACAAGGCGGAAGAAAATAAAGAAGGAGTCAGTTTAGTGGGCAAACTAATTTTTAGGGAAATCTGTTCATCATTATTAATCTTGCCACTGCAGGCATAGAAATCTGCCTTTTACTGAGTCACATCATCCATCTGACAGTCCAGTTTTCTCACTTCAACAGGGCAGAGACCTTTTCTCAGTGCTGCCAGCTGGCTCCACCTCCATACAAAGCAGGTGTTCCAATACCAAACTGCATTTTCTTTCCTTGAAGAACTTGCGAAGTAGCCCATGATCACCAGGAACACAGTATTGAAAAGAATGTTCAAATCCTTTCTGTCTACGCCCATGTGTAACATGCCATCTTTCCCCAGAACTGCTACGTGTGTTCCCAAATTGCTGCTGGACCAAAACTGTGTACACGTTTGGCTAAGCATGCATATCCATGGGTGCTGGACAGGAAGTCCATGGTTAACCAGAATAGGCCACAAATTAGAGGTGGGGAGGCACAGTGAGGTAAACAGAGATGTAGATTGGGTGGCTCACTATGGAAGACAGCTTTAGAAGAGAGCCAAGAAAAGGCTAAAGGCCAAGTTTTTGAAGAGGGCAGAGGGAGAGAGCAGTACAGGTCTAAAAGGCATGCAGGTGCATAGATGTATAATTGCTATCTCAATCCATAATATTTCCTTCCACTAGCCTGGTACCTGTTCTTCAGCTTCCAAGAAGCAATAGTACATGCCAAACCAAAATATATTTTCCCATGAATGTTAAAGGAAAATGTATCCATCTGTGAAATTTTCTTACAGCACCAGCCCGGTCTTGGCAGGGCTACATCCACTAAACAAACACAAATTTCCTCACCAAGGAAATCTAGTCTATATGCAGAAGAAATTACATGATGCTGGGTGCCCTTAAACTTTAGGTCTTCTTTTTAAGACAGTGAGCTGTGGATTTCTGAAAAAAGTGGGATTTCCACTAAGGGAATGTGGTGGGGGGAAAGTTAGGTGAAGAGAAAGAAAGGGGATGCAGGGCAGGAAATGGTGTGGGATCATGAGGAGGGGCAGGAAACTATGCATTGCAGCCAGTGGAAAATCTGTAACAATTTTTTCAAGTTACTTTTTGCAAATGTCAAAGCTGACATTTTTTTTTAATGTTCAGATGTGTCGAACATGCTTAATATTCCAAAACTTACATTTGTAGCATAATCAAAATTTCATGCTACAAATTTACTAGGTGCAAGGAATGTCATAGAATCATATAAGTGGAGAGGCCCTGTAGACCATCCTAATGTACTGCTGGAAATCTAGAGTCAATAGGTAGCAGATCTTCAGTAAAAGAGGACCTCATCCTCAGTAATCAGCTCCATAGCCACACTGCTTCTGCCATCATAATATTTCTGCTAATGTTCAACTAGGTTACTTCAATCTGTTAGAACTAGTACTGTCCTCAGAGAAGCAGAGAACAAGCCTTTGTCCTCTTCTAATAGCCAGCGTGGTGTAGAGAGACAGTGTGGTGTAGTGACTTGAATATTGGACTACGACCCTGGAGACCAGGGTTTGATTCCCTTCTTGGCCATGAAAACCCATTGAGCAACCTTGGGTGGGCCACATACCCTCAAGCTCAGAAAATCCTATGATAGGTTTATCTTAGAGTTGCCAAAAGTTGGAATAGTTTGAAAGCACACATCAACATGTGACAGCAGTTTAGGTGTCTGACGGATGACCATTTGTCCTTCTACTTCACCTTCAATTTTCTCTTGTCCAGGATGAACTTACTAAGTTCTTCCACCTTTTCCATAGATGTGCCAAGTGTCCATACTGTTCTGTTCTCTTTTCATTTCACAGATCCCATGACTGAATTACTGTACATTAAGGGTTTCAAGTCAATCTTAATTCACAGAGAATTGTAGAAAATGTGCACAGGCTAGATATTCCATACTGTTACATTTGCAAGATTGTTGAATCTTTTCCCTGTTTACTGCTAATAAAAACTGCATCCGTACAATCACTCTGCATATAATCAGTTATCCCTTTCTCTAGCTTGGAATACACTGAATAGCTTTGACAAACATATCATGGAATTGTGTAACCCATATCAGGTAGGTTTGTACTAAATTAATGTCTCTGTAAGTACCAAATGATAGAGAGGCTTTTCCATATGAAAGCTTGAACCTAAGTGAAAGAATGGCACCAGTGAAAAACTGCAGAATAATCTGAATTTGCTAAATAATCTCTAGCAGAGGTGGGCAGTTCGTGGCCTTCAAGATATTATTGGATTCTGACCTCCACCAGAGCCAGTCAACATGGTCAGGAATGATGGGGTTTGTAGTCTGACTTCTGGGGGACCACATGTTCCACACTTCTGCATTAAAAAATGGCATCACCCTTGAGTTTCTCATTTCACATGAGCAACCTTGTTCCTTAAGATATGTTTTAAAGACAAAAGAAATGTTCTCTGTAGGAGGAACCCTGGATTGTGACAGAGTTCTGCTGAATTTTGAAAATGAACAGGTTGCTTACCTGTAACTGTGGTTCTTCGAGTGGTCATCTGTGCCCTCATACATTAGGAGCTTTCGCGCCTGCGCGGTAGCGTTCGGAAGATTCTAGAGCTCGTTAGCTTTGGCGGGAACCCCTCCCCCATGCCGGTACTGCGCATGCTCCTCCCGCCGACTAACGGTCTCTCCTCAGTTCTGGTCCGCCGAAGCAGATGGGAACTGAAAAAGAGGGGAAGGCAGGGCGGGGATGTATGAGGGCACAGATGACCACTCGAAGAACCACAGTTACAGGTAAGCAACCTGTTCTTCTTCTTCGTGGTCTCTGTGCCTCATACATTAGGAGACTGTGTAGCTTACCAGTAGGATGGTGGGTCAGGTCCCAGATCCTAGAGCACAGAAGACAGCACAGCACGTCCGAACCGGGCATCTCTCCTGGAACGGCAGTCGAGCCTGTAGTGGCGCACGAAGGTCGACGGCTGGGACCAGGTCGCCACACGGCAGAGTTCCGACAGGTCGACGCCTCGCAGGAGGGCAGCAGATGTCGCCATGGCCCTGGTGGAGTGGGCCCGAAGCAGGTCTGGCGGAGGCTTCCTGGCAAGCTCATACGCCAGTTGAACAGTCTGTATCACCCACTTAGAGAAGCGCTGGGTGGATACTTTGTGGCCTCTCTGGCGCCTGCCATAACAGACAAACAGGTGGGGTGTCTGTCTGTAGGCTGCAGTCCTGTCCTTATAGAAGGCCAGCACCCGACGCACATCAAGGGAATGGAGGGAATGCTCCAGAGGTGTCGTTGGGTCCGGGTAGAAGGCCGGCAGGATGATGTCCTGGCTGAGGTGGAAGTTGGACACCACCTTCGGCAGGAAGGAAATGTCAGGCCGGAGGACCACCTTGTCGCGGTGAAAGACTAAGTATGGTTCATCGCACCGT
Source organism: Iguana delicatissima (assembly GCA_948472985.1). Lineage (NCBI taxonomy): Eukaryota > Metazoa > Chordata > Lepidosauria > Squamata > Iguanidae > Iguana > Iguana delicatissima. The sequence continues at coordinate 35,063 of CAOKZL010003715.1, read as the reverse complement.
AGCGCCATCAACTCTCCCGCCCGCCTGGCAGAGGTGACGGCCACTAGGAACGCGGTCTTCATCGCGAGCAGCCTGTCGTCCGTCGTGGCCATGGGCTCGAAGGGCGGCAGACAGCACCAATGACAGCGACCACGGCGGTAGCGGCGGCGATACCGGCGGGTAAAGGTGCTGCAGGCCCTTCAGGAACTGCTTGACGGTACCGTCCCTGAAGAGAGCGGCCGACGGGGATCGTGGTGGCTGGTATGCCACGATTGCGGCAAGGTAGACCTTGAGTGACGGGAAGGCCAGGCCCTGCTGCCGGAGATGGAGGAGGAAGTGGAGCACGGTACGCAGGGTGACAGGCGATACCGGCTCTCGACGTTCCTTGGCGAAGGCCACAAAGCGCTGCCACTTATAGTGGTAGTTCCTTCGCGTGGACTCCTTCCTGGCCGCGGTCAAGACGTTCCCGATGGCTGGATCGTCTAGGGCGATATCCTCCAGGCATGGAGGGCCAACACCGGCAGGTCCGGATGTAACACCAGTCCGTCGGAGTGAGACAGCAGGTCCGGTACCGTCGGAAACCTGAGAGTCCTGCCCCGGGCGGCCTCGATCAGGGGTCAGAACCAGTGCTGCCTCGGCCAGTACGGCGCCACCAGGATCGCGTCCGCCTGGTCCGCGATGATCTTCGCGATCACGCGGCCCAGGAGCGGGAACGGAGGAAGGCGTAGATCAGCCCTTTGTCCCACGGGAACTGGAAGGCATCGCCGATGGAGTGGCGATCGCGACCGGCCCTGGAACAGAACAGGCGGCACTTCGCGTTCTGGCTGGTCGCGAAGAGGTCGATGGTCGGCTCGCCCCATCAGTCCCGAAGCATCTGGAAGGCCTCATCGGACAGGGACCACTCGTGATGGGAGGTGGTGTCCTTGCTGAGGGCGTCCACCGTGGTGTTCTCCTGCCCCGCCAGGTGAACCGCCACAGGGTGTATCCGGAGCGGGACGCACCAGTTCCAAAGTTCAAGTGCGATGCCCAGCAGTGTGGTGGAGTGCGTCCCCCTTGCCTGTTCACGTAGCAGACCGCCTTCGTGTTGTCGGTGAGGATCAACACCGTGCGGCCCGTGACCAGGTGTCGGAACGCTCTCAGGGCCTTGTGGATCGCCAACAGTTCGAGAGAGTTGATGTGGAGGAACAACTCGTCGTCCATCCACCGGCCTCGGACTTGGAGATCCCCAGTGTGCGCTCCCCAGCCGAAGAGCGAGGCATCCGTCGTTATCGTGACCGACGGCCTGGGTTCGCGGAACGGCATGCCTGACAGCAAGTTCCGGTACGACAGCCACCACAGGAGCGAACGACGTACCTGTTGTGGCAGGCGGTATCGGCGGCGTTGGTCGTCCCAGAGTGGATCGAAGGCCCTGACGAACCAGTGCTGGAGCGGCCGAGCGCGTAACCTGAAGAGGTAGGTTACGGCGGTGGTCGAGGCCATGTAGCCGAGGAGCTGTTGGATCCTCCTCGCTGACAGCGTCGAGGCCTCGAAGGCAGCGGACGCCGCCCGACGAAGCATCCGCGCCCTCTCGTCCGGGAGGAAGGCCCTCGCCGATACCGAGTCGAGGGTCGCCCCGATGAAGTCGAGAACCCGGGTGGGCTCGAGATGGGACTTCTTGGGGTTGACCCTGAGTCCGAGCCGAGTGAGAAGGGACAAAGTCCGATGAATGCCCCAGTACAGTTTCTGTCTGCAGGACGCCACCAATAGCCAATCGTCCAGGTAAGGGTAGACGGAGACGCCTTTCGTCTGCAGGAAGGACACGACCAGAGCCATGCACTTGGTGAACACCCTCAGTGCGGTGGAAAGCCCGAACGGCAGCACCCGGTACTGGTAGCTGGTGCCGTCGATCGCGAACCGAAGGTATCTCCTGTGTTGCGGGCGGATCGAGATGTGGAAATAGGCGTCTTTGAGGTCTATGGATGCAAACCAGTCCCCTCGGCGGAGGAAGGGGAGGATCGACGGCAGCGTGACCATCTTGAACCTCTTGGGGCGGATGTATTCGTCCACCCCTCAGAGGTCTAGGATGGGCCGCAGGGATCCGTCCGCCTTCGGCACCGTGAAGTACCTCGAGTAGAAGCCGGTGGTCTTGGCTGAAGGTGGGAGCCTCTCGATCGCTCCCTTCTCGAGGAGGGACTGGACCTCTTCCAGTAGAGCCGAGCTGGCCGGGGTGAAATAGTAGACATCCCGTGGCGGAATAGCCTGGAACTCGATGGCGTACCCCAGGCGGACAATGGTAAGTACCCAGGAGTCTGCAGTGATCTCCCGCCAGCAGTCGAGGTGCCTGGCCAGGCTCGAGTGATGGAACAGTTCCACTGGAAGGGCGAAGGATGGCACGGGTGGAGTCCTGCGAAGGCCGTCAAAACCAGGACTTCGCTCCCGAGGACGACTTCTTGGACGACGAAGATGGGCGTCGTCTGGGAAGCCTCCTGGAAGCCGAAGAGGTCAACGGCCTCGACGCGGTCGACCGCGGGGACCGCGGCTGGTACGCCGATGAAGAGGAGGACCTTCTCCACGTAGGCCTCAGCTGGAAAGAGCGTCGAGTCTGGGCAGGCTGGTTTATGCCCATCTTCTTCGCAGTCAGCCGGGCCTTGACGAGGTGATCCATAGCCTCGTCAGTGGAGGAATGGAAAAGCCCTTCTCCGTCGAACGGCAGGTCTTCAATGCGCTGACGGCTGTCCTCCTGGAGCCCACAGGACCGGAGCCACGCGTGGCGTCGGAGGGCTACGGCACCGACCATCACCCTCGAGGTAGCCTCCGCGGCGTGCCTCGAGGTGGCGAGCTGCTGCGTAGCCACCGCAACGGCCTCGCCGAAGATCTGCATGGCTGAGGCGCGTGACTCCTCCGGCAAGTCAGCGAGGAGCGGGCCGAGTCGGTCAAACAGGTTCCGATGGTATGCCGCGAGGCATACCATCGTGTTCACCGTCCTGACCACCAGGGACGATGCCGAGTAGAAACTTCGGCAGAAGGTATCGAGCTTCCGTCCTTCACGGTCCGGAGGGGTGGTATGTGCTCGATTACCTCCCTTCGTCTGTGCCGACTCGACCACTATGGAGTTAGGTACAGGGTGTTGAAAGAGGAACTCCGCGTTCTCTTTCTGTGTCCTGTACAGATGCTCCAGCCTATGAGGAATAGGCTGTGCTGACGCCGGCTTCGCCCACGGCTGCTTCATTGCATCCACCAGGGTAGGCAGGAACAGCAGCGGTGCGGTCGACGGTGGGCGGGCTTCCAAGTACTGGAAGACAGGGTCCTGGGCTTGGGGAGCAGGTTCGGTCACCCTCAGGCCAAGGGCTGTGGCCATCCGGAGGAGGATCGCCGAAAATTGGCGGACGTCCTCCGGCGCAGACTCCGGAGCTGGCTCTTCGAACCCCAGCGGTGGGGACTCATGGGAAGAAGGGGTGGACTCAGCAGAGTTGGAGTCCGAGTCGTAGGAGCCGCCAGATGGTGATGGCGACCTCTCTACCTCCTTCTCCTCGGCCGGCCCAGGGGCCGGAGTTGTCAGGGTAGCAGCCGGAGCTGCAGGCTGCATCAGTACCGATACGGCCGATGTTGTGACCGGTATCGGAGTCACCTGCAGGGGCACGACCGCGGGCCTCGGACGGTGTGCCACCTGCGTGGTGGAAGTCGCCGCTACCGCCGGCTGGGCCACGGTGGACTGTGGCGTCGGGCGGGTAGCTGTAGCCGTCGTCTGCGGCGGTGGAGAGACAGCCCTGTAGCGAGGTGAGGGCTCTGGGGACCGACGGCGACTCGGTGAGCGATGCAGGGGTGACCTCTCATAGCGGGGGTATTGAGCCTCCCGCGGTGGCGAACGAGACCGGCGACGAGGCGACCAGTACCGAGGGTCTGGGTGGTACCGGTCCCTGTAGGACGGCGAGTACGAATAGTAAGAGCTGGCCGGCTCGTGCCACACCTGCTCCTGGGCGTACCTTCCGAGGTAGGCAGGAGAATACGCTCTCTCTCCCGAGTGATGCCTCTCCAGGCGCATCTCCCGATATCGTGGGGATGGAGGCCTGGCCCGCTGCTCCGGCGAGCGGGACTCGTCGCGTCGAGAGGCTGGGCGCTGTCTGACCACAGCCTCCTCTCGACGTTCTGCCGAGGATGGATGGCGACTCGGCGGAGTGATCTCCGCGATCAGCTCGGGAGGTTGAGGAGGTGAGGTCTGCACGACCTGCTCCTCGTCCGACACCTCGAGGATTACGTCCTCTTCCGGAGGCTCCTCCTCCATGGGGAGCTCCATCAGCAGAGGATCCTCGGCGGGCTGGGTGGGTGGCGGAGTCGGGGGTCGCACCACCTTTGGTGGAGAGCGTTGTTTCTCCTTGCGCTTCTTCTTCTTACCCTTCTCCCCCAGGCCCTCAGTGGCTGGGCGCTTCTTCTGAGCCGCGGTCAGCGGCCTGGAGGAGGAGGTTGAGGCCTGCGAGCCCGCAGGGTCCTCACGTGCCCGAGTTGCCGAGATCTTCGGTATGCTCGGCAACTTCATTATCGGTACCGAGCCCGGTACTGATACCGACGAGGTCGAGGGCACGGCAGCCGCCGCCGCTGCCGCCGAAGAAGAAGAAGAAGAGGACGGGCGTTTCTCGGCCATCGTCTTTTAGCACGCAGAGACTCCTCCCAACAGTGGGATTTAAGCCTTGCCGACCTGTTGCAGAGAGTCTGGTGTGTGAACTCTCTGCAAATGGGACAGGCCTGAACGTTGTGCCGCTCACCCAAACAAATCAGGCACTTAGAGTGTCGGTCAGAGAAAGCGACCTTCCTTCCACAGGAGGTGCAGCGTTTGAAAAGAGCCGACATAAACCGGGGGCAAGGCAAGAAAAAACAAAGTTCGAGAACACCAAACACAGTCCGAGATCCGAAAACGTAGTCAAAGCCAGAAAAAGGTCAAAACCGATCGAGAAATCACCAAAGCCAAGTCCGAAATCCGTGAGGGGTAGTCAAAAAGCCAAATCCGAAGTCAAAAACACCAAAAAGCAGAATCGAAAAGCAAGCCAACAAGCAGAACCTTCTGTACGCTGAGGCGGACAAGAAAGAACTGAGGAGAGACCGTTAGTCGGCGGGAGGAGCATGCGCAGTACCGGCGTGGGGGAGGGGTTCCCGCCAAAGCTAACGAGCTCTAGAATCTTCCGAACGCTATCGCGCAGGCGTGAAAGCTCCTAATGTATGAGGCACAGAGACCACGAAGAAGAAATTACTGAACACAAGAATCTTTGGTGTATTTCTCTGAACCTAGTTTGCACCGGCCATTAGGGGCGGTCACTCTCTCTCTCTTTTTTCTCTCTCTTTTTTGTGAACTGCAAAACCACTGCAAATGAATTCTAAATGAAGTGTGAGCTAGTTCTAACCTGATACTGTGCCTTGCCTTGATAACCTGTTCCTGCCAGCCCCGGAATTTCCATGTAATTATGAAGTGTGAATGACTGGGACTGGGTTTACAGCCAAATTCTCCAGATTTCTATGCACAAACCAAAATATAAAGACCTGAAAATTGTTAATAGTTGCATCTTGTACAATGATATATAGGCTGCATTGCTTCAGCATTACATGCCATGGACCTGATGTAATGAATTTCAACGCAGAGGTTCTTTCAATTATACTTCCTGGTCTTCAAACAGCTTTACACTACAGAAGGATCAGAGATATGAAGAGGCAGAGCAGAGGTGCGAATGCTGCAGCCCTACAGATGTTGTTGAAGTGCAGCTACCAGCATCTGTCACCAGTGGCTATGCTGCCTGGGGCTGTTGGGAACTGCAGTCCAACAACAAAGGTAGGATTGCACAGTTCCCACATCTGATGTAAAGAAAGGTTTCAGTAGGTGGTGGTAATAACAATAATAATAATGGTAATATATCATGCCTTCTTTTCAGTCCAAATCTCAAGGTGGCTTAGAAAAGTTAAAACAGATACAACTAAACAAACAAACAAACAAAACATACAAATAATCTAAGCAAGTCAGTCTGGTTGACATATACTCTGTTTGTGGACATCAACTTCTGGTCAGATTGGTGATACGGACAAACAGATCTGTGGGCCTTGTTCTATTAATCTCTAAGAGAGCTTAGAAAAGTTACTTCTTAGGTTACAACTCTTAGAATCTCCCAGTCAGCATGGTCCAAGCTCTGATCTCTGTTCAAGATACAAAATTTCTTACTCATGGCTCTCTGCTTGAAAGTGTCAGTCTTAATAACTTCCCTAGAAAGCTACTTTCTACTTCTTAGTCTTTTGCAATAGGACAAGGCTTTTCAGTTTGATGCTACAGCCTAAAATATGTGTGGTTTCCCTACTGGTTATGTAGCTGTTTCAGGATTTTCTCTATCTCTGTATCTTTCTGAGTATCCTTTTGCTTAGTAAAGTGGCAGTTTCTTGGGATCAGTGTATGTACACAGGTCACATGAATGCAAGGTGGTACAAGATGGAGCATCAGTTATTAGTTAGGAATGGCTAAAAGAAAAAGGGGCACCATTTTATACACCTAGAGCCAGCATCAGCCCCCATGATCTAAATATGATTCCAAAAGTAAAGAAAAACCCATGCCCTATAAAAAGGGTGGGGAACTTTGGGTCAGAGGGTCACATCTGGCCCCCTTGGGTTCCAGTCTGGCCTCCTGGGGTTCTTAGGGTTTCCCAGCTTTTATACAGTCCCCCCTCCCTTTTATAAGACTGAAACGTTCACCCTAAGGTTATGTTATTGATGGTAAGAGCTTTAAGATAAAATACGCTGGCATTTTTGGTCTTACCTTTTTTCCTTGCCACCAGTGGAATGCACATCTCAAGAACATCACTGAAAATGAATTTGTTTCTTGGCAGGGAAACGTTTCCCCACCCTTCTTCTATGAATCACTTGGGAATCATGTGGCTTTCCAAATGTCACTGGACCACAACTCTCACCAGCCCTAGCTGACACAGCTGGTGATGAGGAATGCTGAGATTTGCAGTTCAGCAACATCCAGAATGCTGCATGATTCCCATCCTGCGCTTTAAGATGTGAAGCTACCCAGAAAAGCCATGATTGTCCATTATTCCATATATCTAAGGAAGCCTGCATGGTCATACTTCCATTTCTGTCTATTGTGAACTGAACGATGCACCAATATGGGCAAATCTTCATGTACCTGTGGTCATCACTACCAGGTGCATTACCTGAGAGAGAGATTGCTATTTCTGTGCTTTGCAAAGCTTCATCTGCTGTGCTGCTGCTAAAAAAGTACACAGTCATTTCTATATAGGGTGCTGAGCACCATAGCCTATAGAGTTAGATACTGTCATGTAATATCCTTGTGCAGATATGCCAGGGAAAATGTTCAGCTAGCACTTCAGACTCAGAGAAAGACCAGAATATGCAACCACCTATTTTTTCAGCTGGACAACAGAACCCAGAGCCAGGTGGTGATGTCTAGCAAACAGTGTTCCACCCCATTAACAACTCCATCCTAGGCAAACAAAGTAATACAGAAGAAAACATCCAACGTAGTTGTCTCAGTACTACTCATCCCGTCTCCGACTTAGGAAAAGCTTTTCAAGCAATACACCACAGAAAGAGAGAAGGCAGATCTGGAACTGTGGGTTTTCTGGGCTTTGAGGCCGTGTTTTATTAGTATTTGCTCCTGACGTTTCGCCTGCATCTGTGGCTGGTACCTTCAGAGGAGCAAATACTAATAGAGCACAGTCTCAAAGCCTGGAAAACCCACAACAACCTATGGATTCTGGCTGTGAAAGCTTTCGACTTTACATCTGGAACTGTTGCTAGGCCTCTAGGTGAATTTACAGTAGACTGTGAAGGATTTCTCTCCATTATTTGCTTAACAAAAGCAGCAACAAAATTACTCTTCCCTAAATTAGGATGCTAGAATTGAAGCTGGTGACAGGAGATAAGGGAGGTGTGATGAGGTGCAGGAGTACTTGTGGAGGGACTGTAAGCCCTATTCATTTCTGGTAGCAAAGGAAAATTCCTAGGCTCAGAATCCTGTAATTCTAAGTGTGCTTCTTTTGCTTTTGACTCTAGTCAGTGGGTCACAGAATTCTAGTAAAACAAAATAAAACAGTAGACCACAGAACCTTGTCCCTGCAGTTCATGACCTAATTAACTGCTTTTATCCCTCCATCAATACATTTTTCTTAGTGCTGCGATGACACTGGAGATGGGAAAATGTATTTACCTGCTGTTAAATTTTTCAGGATGTTTTTCCCTCATCATGTGGAATCTGTGTGCAATGGATGCATCCTATAAAAAAAGAAAACAGAGAGGGATTGAGAGAGAGAGAGAGAGACAGACAGACAAACAGACAGACAGAGAAATGGAGGGTGAGGAGAGGTATCAAGTGAGGCATCACAGATAGCAAAATCACCTTTGCCAAAATTTTGACGCCACAAACGGAACATTAAAAACTGCAAATGTTGTCCTGCTTGCAGTGGTAGCTGATTGCTTCCATGTTAATGTGGCAATGAAATCTATCCTGGATTTTAGTCTGAACTTTAAAGGAACTATTCAGAGGGCCAAACCTTTTTGGGGTTAAAATTCAGCACTCTAGATAGCTTTAACGTTCAGATTAAAATCCAGAATAGATTCACTACACCCACTGACATGAAAGCCATCAGCTGCAATGGCTGCTTTAGCCCTTAAATTATGCTCTCAGTCATTGTGACCAATGTATTCTATAATAAAGTCTGATTTTTTCTCTTTACATGCATCCTAAAGTTACCCATGAAAGCATCATGACACCAAGTTCTGACTTTTTGTGCATTCCTCTATTTCTTCCATGTCTCACCGTTTGTATTTAAGACACAGGTAAACAAAAGCATAGGCCTTTATTTCAACAATCTTTCGGGGGGAAGAATCTATCTTAGTAGTCTTAGAATACAGCAGGACATAAAGATAAAGAGATTGTAAAGCAGCTTTGAAATCAGTGAAGACTCCTTCGAAACGATCTTCTATGGCAGGATAGGCAGATGTGGCTAAGTTACAACACCCACCAGGCCTTGGTAGCAAAGCTAATAATGAAGGCTGATGGGAGCTGTAGTCCAACAACATCTGGTTCTCAACAGCCTGGTATTAGGGACTTCAGCTCCTAGTAATCTGACCCAGCACAGACAATTGTTGAAGATTTGGGGAGTTGAAGTCCAAAGATGTTGAAGAGCCAAAGGGTGAGAACTACTGATGTGGAGGAAGAACTACTGATTTGCAGCAAGAAAGCACATTCATCAGGGCAGACATGTTTTTGCCAATGCTGCTAGCAAGCAACATGTGTTGACATATAACAGCTGGACAATCACAAGCCTGCCTTGTGCCCTATGTCTATGGGGTGAGGGGACTGGGACTAAGGCCATTTCCGCACTAGACTGTTACAGCGTTATCATTGCACTTTCAACATCCTATGGAATCCTGGAGTTTGTCCACTCCTTTTGTCTGGAATGCTGTTGAATCATTGCTGAAGAATATGTGGCCTTCCAGGCGTTATTGGACTACATTTCCCAGAAGTCCCTTGGCAGTGTTTTTAAAGGCTAGAACAGATGGAACTGCAGTTCAGCCACAGGTGATGGGCCATCTTCCTCACTCTTGTCTTAAGCATTGTTTTGTATGCCGACAAACATGATTTTCCTATATCTGTTATGTGTTCAAATATATAGCTGCTCAGAGCCTAACAGAGTTATTATATGACTACAGTTCCCACAGTCCTCTGGTAAACATAGTCACTGACCTTGTTGGTTGAAGCATTCTGGGATCTGTATCCAAAAATTTAAATTTTCCGAGTTCTGGCAACTGCTTTCTCTGAGTAAACATTAAAGCTCAAGTACAGCCACATGACAGAGGGAGCGAGTGAGAGAGAGAGAAAGAGAGGGTATGCGGTCATAAATAGTAACACAGAGCCCTCTCTTGCAGTCTCTGAATCTGGACAGCCTTAGGAATGTGCTTTACTTCATCCAGGGATTAACAGACGGTTCATCACCCACATCTCAGCGATTGGGTGCAGAGGTGTCACTAGGCAGGGGACTCTGCAAGCCCATGGCCTGATCTATCTGTAATCTAAAACTTCCTGTTAGTGATATAGCTGCTGGCCCACGTTTCTCACAGCCAAAAATAAAGGAGGGAGGGAGAAGACGGAAAACATCACATGGCAGCCTAGACTCACAGAGGTAAAGCTATTTGTCATCCTCTTTGTTGGTATGGTAGTATTTAAAGGCACCTTGTCAGCACTGAGATTCCACAGCACTGTGCCCAGCTTATTTACATCCCCTTTCAGGACCGCACAACCTATTGTAACCTATTATAGTGCATAACGAATCTATGGATATAGTGCCACATATTACACTGAAGTAATTTTCCTTAAAAGGTCTGCAGAGTATTAAAAATAATTTGAAATTATTAATAAACTATTAATTAGGGGCTACAGAATTTGAAAGGTCAGCGCATCAATGACAGCCATTTGTAAAACACACTACTCATGTCTGTAACACCATTATTACAATCATCAATCACTTATAAATGGAAACTTAATATAACATGAGACCAGTTTTAAACAAATGCTTCAGCAGTTTTTTTTTAAATCAGCTGTTTCTTCTACCATGTCAGAGCAGTAAACTAGTCAGCTGTTGTGAGTGACTTCTTAGCAACCCTATAACACAGATAAAATGATATATCTTTTATTGGGCCAACTTCTATCAGTGAAGGACTACGCAAACCATTCAGTTACACAGAATTCTCAGTTGAAAAGAATGGCAAGGCAGCGCAGTTATAGAAAGGGCAACACTGCTAACATTGTAGCAGAGATAGGAACCACGGAGTACCTCAGGTATTGTTGGATTGTAACATTCCTCACCATTGACCATGCAGACTAGGGCTCAGAGGAGATGCAGCCTAAAAACATCAGGAGCGCTGCATGGTTCTCACGCTGCTTTACAGCAAGAAAGCACATTCATCAGGGCAGACATGTTTTTGCCAATGCTGCTAGCAAGCAACATGTGTTGACATATAACAGCTGGACAATCACAAGCCTGCCTTGTGCACTATGTTATGGGGTGAGGGGGCTGGGACTAAGGCCGTTTCCGCACTAGACTGTTACAGCGCTATCATTGCACTTTCAACATCCTATGGAACCTGGGGTTTGCAGTTCAGAGAGGGGCTGGCCCCTCCTTGAACTGCAAACCCCAGGATTCCATAGGATGTTGAAAGTGCAATGATAGAGCTATAACAGTCTAGTGCAGAAATGGCCTTCGTTAAATCTAAATCAGAATACCAGCTACCCACAAATAATCTGTTTGGAAGCGAAATCCTTTTCCAATGGTTGCTAGTTTATATGGACTGGCTGAAAAAGTGTAGCACTAAGAAATACTTCTCTAATGAAGAATGATGTTGTACATTTTTCTCCCATGCTAGTGTTCTTGATTGGACAAAACAAAGGAGTACCCAGATGCAGGTTTCTCCCACACTCAGATGGAACCATTTGTCACAAAACAAAACCTCACAGATCTGAGTTATGCATAGCTCATTACAAACCTAACTAGCTAAGATGGTGAGGGTCTAACTGAGCCAACACTAGGCCAGCTCAAGCTGTGCTGAATCCAAACCCTTCCAGCTTTGGAATATGAGAAACTATTATTCTCATCCTGGACTAACTTTGTGTTGACACTGTGGCTGTGTCCCTAGACTGCAGAAGGGTTGGATCTGGTGTAATATGGTTCTTCTCTTGCCTCATCCCTTTTCTGTCTCCTTTCTAGGTTCTTTGTTTGCAGATCTTTGCCAGCACAGAAGTTTTGCCAGTGGACTGCAATACATAAAATCATCCAGCAGAAAAAATGTCTGCTGGTAGAAGGGGTTTTCTGCCAGCAGAAGGGCTTGTCCCTAATCCTAACCCCCTACAGCTGATGTGTCTTTAAGCTGGGTTTGTGTGGTTTGTGGGAGAATACATTTTTCCCAGGTAGCAAATCTGTGAACTCAAAATTTGTTTAAAACAAATCCAGAACTTGTGACCTAATATGCATGTGCATACACGTGGACACAAACATTTGTGCATGCATGTGTGTATGCACATTTAGGATCAGGATCTCTTAATCTTAAAGTAGAGTGGACATTTGTGAGCCCAGCTATGCTGCTATTTGTTTCCTGGCTTAGCTGAATTTCTTTCCCTACGTCCAGTAGCTGGGACTAGAGCTTCTTTAGGGTCTAAGCCTGCTTTTCAATCAGAAATTTTTCCATGCTCTATTGCTTATCCAAGTGTCCTTTCACACTACACAGTTGTAGTACTAACTGCAATGGTTCCATCTTATGGAATCCTGGGGTTTGCAGTTTAGGGAGGGCCATTTAGAGTTCTCAATTAGAAATGTCTATGCCTCACAAAACTACAAAGCCCAAGATTCCACAGAAGGCAGTTAAAGGTGAATACTATAATTGTATAATTGTATAGTGTGAAAGGGCCTGAACTCCCTACACAACACTGTTATAGCAGTTTGATACCATTTTAATTGTCATTTCTTTGATGCAGTTTTCAGAGTTCTCTGCTAAACTAGATTGATCTAGCTTTGTACTTCAGGGAACACTACTAGAGCTTTCTAGCAGAGAATTCTAAATTCCAGAATTCTAACTAATGAAGCCATGATAGTTAAAAAATGATATCAGCCTATTTTAACTGTGTAATACAGATATATTCCTAGTCTCCTCATCTTGACTATTGTATTGACAAGATTCTTCTGTAGGTTGGCTGGATGACTCATCTGAAACCCCTTCAATGTCAGCCAACCAATTCACTAAGTCCCAGAATACTCCAGCAGTCAGCTCCCTACATGACTGCTTCACAGTTTAGTTCTCTATAAAGAGATGTGTTTACAAAGTCCTTTACTCTCAATCATTGAGCAGTGACAGAAAGCACAACGTGTTATAAGAGATAACTTCAAACATAAGGACTAGAATTACCTTTTTAATTCCTCTCACAAAAAGAACTATCTATAGTACACTAAAAATAAAACTTACTGATGCAGAAGAGAGCTTCTCCTATCACAAATCTGCAGTAAATTCCTGCAGGAATCATCACAAGCTTCACAAATTTCATCCCAAGAGCAACAGAGGTTTTTCAGTCCTGCATTTGCAAATTTAAGCATGCCTGTGGGGGGGTGGAGGAGACCAAAAAACCCTGCACCTCCACTTACAGCTGTGAATTGGCTGAAGGTGCTACTAATACTGTCTATACTTCTCAGTGTCATGACACTGGTAAACAGTTTTGCCAGTGGCACAGTCTGTGTAACTTTTGACAAATCTACAAAACCAATTTGACCATAGGTGACAGTGGGGCTGAGGAAATGACTATGAACACCATTGGTGATGATGTTTCTGTTGCATCATCTTTTGCTCTCTGAAACAATAGTCTGTCTTCAGCATAACTAAGGTCTCTTTCACATACCACCTCCAACCCACCACAGCCACGGGATGGCCATGGGATCATGATAATGGTTCTGCATGACGTCATCGCAATTCCGTGGCCATCCTGTTGCAATCATGGGTTAAATCATGTTTGGGTTTCTCCCAAAAATGACATGGAATTGAGGAGGCCTCCCTCCTCCCTCCCACCCTTATCTGTCATGCAGAATGGCAGGAAGAGCAATGGCTGTGCTTCCTCCCCCAGCGCAGCCTGGGAAACTGCTGGGCTGCGCTGCAGAAGGGAGGGGTGGGGCCATTGCACTTCCTTTTGTCCAACAGGCAGCTGGTGCAGAGAGGGAGCACAGCAGAAGTTATTCCCTCCCAGAAGAGGCTTTCCATGGATCCTCGCGCAATGTCTTTGGAAAAAGGTAAGTTGTGGAAAGGACCTAAATTAAACTCAGGCTGTCATATTTTGGTCACATCATGAGAAGACAGGAAAGGTGGAAGGCAGTAGGAAAAGAAGACTACATTACAGATGGATAGACTCAATCAAGGAAGACGCATCTCTCAATCTGCAAGACCTGAGCAGGGCATCTAAGAATGCGGTGACTTGGAGCTCTTTCATTTATAGGTCACAGAAGTCAAAGCCAACCTGACGGCAGTTAACAACAACAAGCTTCACAAAAAGTGGTTAACAGGTGTTCTGGTACTACTGTGCAAGGGAGAGGAAGAGGAAGGGGAAACTACAGAGACTGCTTGCTTACCACTCCTATGGAGAAATAGTTGTTGATGATACTGTATGGGACAGGGTCTCCATTCTCCTCCTTGTCATTGGGGATGACATCAATTTGCCATCGGTCCAGCATGACCTCAGTGCTATGTTCAATGTCCTTCAGAACTTTCATTAAGTTGCCCCCTTCATAACCTTGAGAACAGAAGAAAAAATTGTATGTGATAATGAACTGAATATGATGGGTGGAACTGTGAAACATTAATAGGGTAACAGCAATGTTACCAAAGACCTGATAATAGGTGTTGCAGTAGTATGCACATTAAAAAATAACTATTTTTTAAAATTAACTGAAGGGATGTGGTTGTCAAAAGCTGAAAAGTAGAAATAAGTCAGATAATGATTTGAGTTCAAGAGCAATGATAAGAGCTTGTACTTTTCTGTTCTCATCAGTTTTTAGAAACTGACTGAAAGAACTTTTAATATTGTGCTGTTTTGCTTAATATATTTTAATTGTATTTGACAATATTTTTGTATGTTTACATTTATGATTTTGTTAAGTGTTTTAAATATATTTTAATTTTTGTAAGCTGTCTTACCAAATTCGGGAGATCAATGTTCAAGTCTCCACTCAGCTGTGAAACTTACTGGGGGACCCTGAGCCAGGCACTCTCTCCCAGCCTGACCTATCTCATCAGATTATTGTGATGGTACAGTGGTGAAGAGGAGAGACATGTCTGCCCTCTTGAGCTTATGGGAGGAAAAGTGGGATATGTAAATGCAAGCAACAAATAAATTAATGCTGATTAAAAATGAACTGAACTAAAATTCTCTCCTAGTGTTGTGTAAGATACTTGGGGATGTAGTTGGATAACACTGCACTTATATGGCAGATATTATGCTTAAAATATATTTTTTGAAACAGCACACTTTGCAGTAAGGACTGATCAAGAGCTGTAAGTGATGGAGAGACTCCAGTGGTGCTGAATATGGACAATGACAAATGGAATTAGAAGCACCTGGCAGGTTTCAGTAGCACATCAGGCTGCTGGCAGGAGGAATCACTGGCAAGTCCTGGTGTGAGATCATGCTGAATGATCCAGTAACATCAGGCTGATTTGGGAGACTTACCTCCTCCCCATCGTAGACAGCGAGCAAGGTCATTGCCTGTCCCCAGGGGTAAGATAGCTACAGGAGGGTGCTTGGCTAAGTTTAGCTTATCTGGGGAGAGGAGACACAGAGAGAGAGATTAAAATCCACATAGTGTTGTCTGGGTGTCACTTTCTTCTTTTACATAATCTGTCTCAGGATTGCAGAGCAGGGCAATAAAAATTCAACAGTTTTACCAGGGGCTGAAGCACAATTCATTGCAATTGTATTTTTTGGGGGGTACACATTGGTCAGAATAAACAAACAAACAGTGTAGTAGCTAGGGAGTAGCTAGCACAAAAAATAAAATAAAATAAAAAAATAAAAAAACAACATTAAGAGAGTTTTATATTAATCTGAAGGAAACCTGGTACCAAATTAGGCCCAAAGCTTGGATAATTTTTTTTTTTTACTGAAACTCTCACAATTCCCTTCCCTGAGGGATTCTGGGAGTTGCCGTCCTAAGAAAACAAGAGAAACAAGGGTACAAGTTACTTTTGTGGTCTACAGCTCCATTAATCCCCCAGTTTTCCTACTGGGGGATTGTGGGAATTGTATTATAAAAAAGTAATGGCAGGGATAGCTTTGGAGTGTGGATCTTCATCCTTTCTTCTCCTTTGTGGAGAAAAAAAATTTCCCTCCTGTGAAGTATTACTATATTGTGAAGAAATCCACCATTTGTGAAGGGGCTGAGGGATGAGGACATATACCCAATGCAAATACCCACAGCAAAAAAATGGATTTTCTTCAGGACTGTCACAGGGAAAAAAGGGTTATATACCCCACCCACATTGCTGTGATCATGATAATTATCTGCACCCTCCCTCCAGGTGATGCTTTAGAAGACCTGCACAACAAATATAAAGTCTAGTTTAGGTCTGAGCTACTAATGTAGTTTTCGGTAGATTCCACCCATCCATCATTTTACAACATTTGAAAGAATGTCTTGCTTCCTTCATTTCCATGGGAAGATGCTATTTCTAGGTACTAGACAGTACTCTATAAATTTTGCCAGATTTTAGGACATTGCAGAATTATTTGGCATTTTAGCTAGCTGGGGATGGTTAGGATTGTAGTCCAAGACACCGTGAAAGCCCTACAAGAGGGTTGCCAGGTCACGGCTATCCTGAGCCTTGAGATTTCGGCACTATAGTGTGAGGCCAAGGGGTGATCCTTTGCAATTTCCCAGGAGGCATGATGATACAAGGCTGATGTTACAAGGGACAACTCCTGGTGATACATTAAACATCAACTACTATCACAGTTGCAGAGAATATATCACCCAAGAAAAATAAAACAGTAAAACTAACAAATGAGAAACACATACACATGCAGACACACACACCTTTCAAGACAGTTCTCTTGCCCTGAGATTCCTCCACCTTGCCCTGAGAAGTAGACTAGCCCCTGAAATTCAGAGCCAGGCTCTGAGATCTGGGAATCCAGCCCTAGAACAGTGAAGCTGCTATAAGTCATTGGTAAGGGCTTGTTTTAGGTTTCAATTTGCACAGCACTCAGCTCAGTATTAAACACCAGAGATGCAGCTGCTGCTGCTGATAGAACTGCAAGAAATTTCATGAAGGCAGAACTGATCATCAGTTTAGAATCTTGTCAGAACTTCACAGATCATATCTTTCCTATGGATCAGAAATCTGGGTATGATTACCACTTACTGCCTTAGCTCTCTCGTTCACCCCTTGTCTTTGCCTTAAACAGCACCAGAGGCACATTAGCTGTTCCACAAGTTTAACATGATTTAATTGATATAGTTTTTCTGGATCCTAATTTACCTATGCAGTCCAGGATCCACCCAACAGTTCCATCTCCTCCACAAGCCAGAATACGGAAGTCTGGGGCATCACGGAAAAAGTTTAACCTGAGAAAAATAGAAGACAAAAGAAGGATTGGAACTACTTGATTGTCAGCAATAAGAAAAAACACTGAATTCTAAGATAGCACACAAAAGAGAATGTGAAAGAAAGGCATGTTAGCCTTGCAATTTTTGTGAATCTTCATAATGCAACATTCATTTATTCCAGTGATGGCTAGTGGCTTTCATGTCGATAGAGTGGTGAATCTGCTCCAGGTTTTAGTCTGAATTTAAAGGGTGCTATAGGTTCAACATTGTGGATAGCTCCTTTGTAGTTCAGACTAAAACTCAGAATGGATTCATTGTCCTACTGACATGGAAGTTACTACCTCCTGTTGGCTAATTCTTAAATTTACAGTAGAGCGATTAAGAAAACACTAAAATCCATTGAACAGGGAAGCTACGCAAGGCCCATTTCAGTGACAGGACCATAAAGAAATACATACAAAATCCAGCTGAAGGTAAGGCAATTGACCTTGGCCAGCAATAACTTTGCTAAGATGACTCATTTGTATTCTTCTGGCACAGCTGTGGCTCTTCCTCCATGGCACTACAGCAGGGATGGGAGATGTGTGGCCCTCCACATGTTGCTGGACTGCAACTTCCATCATCCCCCACCACTTGGTGTGCTGGTGTGGCTGATGGGAATTGAAGTTCAACAACACCTGGGGGTTGATGATCTCTGAGCCTATCTATAGAGAATGAGAATCCAAGGTTGATTTCAATAAGACAGGCACAGCTAAGACCACATGTTCCAGCACTGGCAGTACAGTACATGTACTTTTTCAGAACTGTCAGCAGTTCAACCTTCAACCTAAGGCATATCAATAGGGTCTCTGAAGGGAAAGAGGTGAAAAGGAAAATGAGACAGAGAAGGCAGAGGAAGAGGAAAAGGGGTACAAGCAAAGAGGAAATGTGGAAGGGAACAGGAAAGAAGGCGAAGAGTAATAAAGGGGTGGTTAACTGGGAAGGGATACAGCGTGGGCCAGGCCTGTAGGTCCAAGGAAAGACTTGCAGTACCCAGGAATAGGTCCCCCTCGGTCCAGGTTGTAAACTTGTCTGGGGTTGAGTAGGTAATGGAACTTCCGATGAACCCTAAAATGAGTGAAAACAAAGAGACAAGCAAACACAAAAGATAATGGACTTGACAAAGGGAGAGCCAAGGCAGATGACTACTCTTTCTCAGGGTCAGCAGTTCCCCACTTCCACCTCCACCTTGCATGTGACAGCTCTGTGAGCACAAAGTTATTTGCAGGAGTAGAAACTACTGATTTGACTTCTACCACAAAACTTATCAATATGAGCAAATTTGACCAAGTTCTCTGTAGTGCTTTTAGTGTACTGCAGAGGGCCAAAACTTTTGTCACATAGTTTGGTCCTATGTAAGAGATTTTATTCTCTCAAATATGGGAAAGGGGGAAAAAAATAAGCATCTGTTTGGGTTGGGACTGTATCCTCATGGGAACAGGGCTTTCTGTCTCTGTGCAACCCCAGTCAAAACTGCACACCTCCCCGCCCCCAGCACCTGTCCTTCACAATGGGAGGAACACTCTCATCACTGTGAATGGGGGATTTTCTCCCCCTGTGAGTGACAGACATATTCCCCCTCCCCCAGTTCTGATCAGGACTCTGAGAGAGACAACAGTTTACAGTTGTCTTCCCCACATGCTAGAATAATCCCTGAGTCAACTATTTGGGAAAGAATCTCTTATGTGGAACCAATCATCCCATCTAGTTTGGCCTTCAAGATGATTTCAGATGGATGCCTAGCATCCTACACAGGTCAAACTTTTCTCTTATGCTAAATCCTCTCATGCAATATCTGCTCCTTACATACTTTGATTTGCCTTACCAGGCAAAGGACTGGTGGCATCATAGACACTAGCCAATAAGCACTGGTGACACTGTCAAAACTACCTGCTGGACTCACAGCTGCAATTAACAAGGAGTATAGGGAAAATCTGATCTGTCTGCGACAGAAGCATTTCTCTGATGGAAGATATTTGGATTGCCTACAACCATTAACAGAAGTGAATTTACTGCACTGAAACCTGACTTCTGTGCAATTTCCAATTTCTCTACAGAAAATCGGGGAAACCTACCTTTCTCCTTGCCTCCCTCCACTCTTGGGGTTCACAAACACCAACAGTGGATGTGTTCCAGGATTAGGGGTGATCTGAAAAGCAAGCTCCAAATTAAACAAGGAGCCTCCTTGTACAGCATACAAAACATCATTCATGCAGCATGGGGGAGAATGAGTCATGCAGAGCCAGAGGAAGCAAGGCAAGCAATTGGCAAAGTGTTGGGCCAGGACTGGGAAGAACATGGGGAGTCATCAATTTGTGCATCCATACTCATCCACACAGATTATGCAGATTGTCTCACAGTATACAGATCATTGTGTAGTGGGCACTGAATAATGAAATCTTTGCCTAGAGCAAAGCTTGTCAAAGTTACTTTTTTTGGACTACATGCTTGTTGGGGCAGTCTGAGAGTTCTAGTCTAAGAAACAATTTTTCCAGATTCTGGACATACAAGTACATTCTTCAAAGACACTAGCCCATGACAGTGGTGTTCTTCAAGGTGGAGCAATAAATAGCACCTCCTTCCCCTAAATTTAAAGAGCATAGCAGCCAAAGCCAACAAAGCTTGCTTATAAGGCAGAAGATTCCACGTGTGCCTTTCTTCCCTGCCAGCATAAATACAATAGTGCATTAAATAAGTAAACATATGCTGCTTTTTCAGGCAAACCCCAAACTAGCTGTGTAAAGCAGCTATCTCACTAATGGTAATGGTAGGGCTGGCTCTAGACATTACTGAAACAAGTAGTGGTCTTTACACATTGCCAACTTTTTTTCAAAAAAGGGAGAGAGGTATAAGGTAGTCAGGAACTTTAAGAACATGGATTCTGGTTTTAAGATGCACAGCTCAACAGTACTACTAGCACTCCAAGTGTATCACTGGACTGACTTTAGGAAGGGCCAAATCGAGACATTCATTTTCTCTCTAGTATGTGTTTCTCTACAACTGGCCAGCAATTTAGGCAAGAAGAAGACAGTGTCATCTCCCATATTCACCCAACTGGCACATGCATGAGAGGCAAATGCCTGTGACCTGTCTACCTGCAGTCCATGTCCATCCACTGTGGTGGTGTTGTATCTGAAGGTCAGGCTTGTGTCATCTGGAGTAGTGCTGGACGGTGATTCACTATCTGATCTTCTTGGGTGGGATTGCCTATCCTTTGGAAGAGGGGAGAAATGCATAAAGACTAGGAAGTATGGATGAAAGCCAGCAAATAACAAGAAAGTACTGATGATCTAAACAAAAGGGGGAAATGAGAGTTTCCTAACCGGACCGATATACAGTGAAAAGACCATAGAATACTAGGAATTAATTACATATACAACATCTGTATTAAAATGCTGCCCATCAAACAACACAGAATACAGTACTGCTACATAAACAGCCATCAGTAATACATTTCATAAACTGCAAACAATCTCTGTTAATGCAGTGGTCTTACAGTGAATAGTAATGAAGTCCTGAATCAATTACTCCAAAAGGGGCTTAAAGTTGTGTACATAATGATGGCTCCAATACTTGACTTGCTTCCTGGGTTGATGCTGTTCCAAGATTTACATTAACTCCACAGTTCCATGATCTCCACAGCTGAAAAAACTCTCTGAGAGGCCCATACACTCATAACTTGTTTTGAAAAAAAACAAACCTTTTTAATCATGGTTTTAAAATACACACACACACACATACACACCATGCAGGACTTGTGGCATTTAAAGACACTGAAAAGTAAATGAATTCAAAACATTTAGATTATAAGTGGAACTCTGTAACAATTTATGATACAATACTGCAAAACAAAAAGGTGAGCATGTTTTACCTAAGTATAAGGATGAGGAGGCTGAAAAAGAAAAGCTAGCATCAAACAGAGGAGTCTCTACGTTAACTTGGATCTTTCTTCATGTGCATTGGGCGGGGGGGGGGGGAAGCAAACATTTAAAAGTGCATGAGGCTTCTGCCTGTAATGAAATGCTTGGTTTGGCCTGGGAGGAGGTAAGGTGGGTCATTTTAAATAATTCCACTTCTCGCCTGAAGTATTACAGTAGATTACATGACATGACTGCTATAAGCTACTCAGCACAGACTTCTACCAGCAATAATGAATTATACTGCTGGGTTATTCTATAACAAGACAAACTTGCGACCCTCCAGATGTTGTTGGACTGCAGTTCCCATCAACACTGACTGTTGAGTATCCTGATCAGAACTGATTGGAGCTGCAGTCCAACACTATCTGGGAGACCACAAATTGCCCAGCTCTGTTGCTTACTATTTGCTCAGACACACAGTGTGAAGATAAAAGCAATGAATAACTATGTAGTGTCATTATCAACTCTTGTCTCAGTTTCCACCCAACTTCAGATTGTGGGCTGTGGTCTAATACCTCTGGATTACAGGGCTAGCTTGCTACAAATCACCTGGAGAATTTAGAGTTCACTATACTGCAGGGCTATCACAATGCACTCTCTCTTAGTCACAGCCTCTTCTGGCCTCTAGTTTAAGGACAATAACTTTTATTTTCTTTGGAATCTGAATTATGAGAGTTTTGGTGTTTGTTTTTTTAAAACCAAATGACATTAAATAAAATCTGAGTTAGAAGGAGGTGGAACTTTTTTCCCTATTACTTTTTGGAGTGAGTGAGTGAAAGAGAAGGTGATGCCTTATCTTAAACGTTGGGTTTCTCTCATGATTTTTCTTGATCGTTCTCCCATTCATACCTGGAGTATCTAAAAATGTCAGAATAGTGATCTATCTCCAAGATGACTCTTTGTGCCCTCTACAGAGCTTGGAAAAGTTACTTTTTAAAACTTAGACTTCTAAAACATCCCTCCAGTCTGTAGTTCAAAAAAGGAACTTTCCATAGTTGATGTGTGTCTTTGTCCTCCTGCTTCAGCACTCCATTTCTATTCCTTCCACCAATTCTGCTGCTGCTTTTTATCTACCCTCTCAGCATTCCAAGGGCAGTGCATTATTCTAAGAATGTGTGAACTTTCCTCCACTTTCTTGGGGTTTTCTTCCCTGAAAATTTTAGAGTATTCCACAAACCTTGGAATTCAGTGAGACACAGGAATACTCAAACCAAAATCAGTGGCTGGCATCCTGTTAGGGACAAAGGGAGGTACACATTGTGCTATGATTGTGGAATGATTTTCTTTTTTTTTTTTTGGGACAACATACAATGGCTCTTTCCACAGCTTATCTTCTTGCGGCAGCATCCAGTGGTCATCCCGGCAGCAGCTCTTCTAGGCAGGGCGTGCAGGGGAAGCGCTCCCCTCCACAAAGGATCGGCTGGGTCCCTGTGGAAGGGAGTGCAATGGACTTGCCGCTTCTTTCTTCAGTGCAGCCAAGTACTTTCCCAGTCTATGCTGGGGCAGGAAGTACAGCCATCACACTTTCTGCCCTTCCACAGGACAGGTAAATGCAAGATGGTGATGCGATCATGGGTCATTGATGAGGAAAACTCGTCAATGATTTAACCTGCAGTCATGCTGCCTGGGAACGGGAGAAGGACGAGACCATGAAAATGTCATGCAGAAGCATTGTCACGGTCCCATCCTTCTCCCCTCCCCATGGCAGGATGGGAGGGCACTGTGGAAAGAGTCAATGTCGTATACAACTGACAGAGGCCTAAAAGGAGGTGTGCATGGAGGACCACTGTGGATGCGGTAGCACATGAAATGCACAGAGTAGTGAGCATTTACATATTGTCTCTGTGTATTTCACAGTGTGCAGTGGTTTGTCAGCCAGTAAATATCCCTCTTGGGGTACATCAGTATGTGTGAAATACTTTTCCCATGGAGACTGCAGGAATGCATATCCTCAGTGGGGGGCATGGGTGGAACACACAACAGTGGGTGTGTAGTGGAGGTTGCCGATATGATCTTGTAATGCTCTCTCTGTGTATTCTTTCAACTGAGTGGGTTTCAGTTATGTGAACCAATATCTTGCCTGCACTTTGTAAAATGTTCTGTTGATAATGTTTTACATTATTTGATATATGAAAGATACACTATTTAGCCATTAGCATTTCACGTTTCATGCCTATTTTTAGGTGTCCATCAGTAAGTATAACATGGTACATTTTAATTTCTGTTCTACCTGTAAGGTTTTCTTCTCACTTTACCTATTTTTAGATTCAGGAACTTTCTACCAAATATTCATGACTGATAGAGAGATAGACAGATTATAGACATTTGTTTGTTTTTGAAGTGTTGTCCACAAAACTGGTCTTATTTAGTTAACAAGCACTATCTTCTTGATATTTAACAGGCAAGCCAAATGACTGGTACTTTCATTGCTCATAAAGCATTTCCTTCATGGCAATTCCATTACTGACTTCTAGCATTTTCTCATTTCTCACAGTTCTAACACAGCCCTCTCCAATTTGCCCCCATCCAGATGTGTTAGGAATATGACTTTCATCCTCCTCCAGCCAACATGGCTATTAGACTCTCTAGAGCAGTCAGTCTCAACCTTGGTTGCTCCAGATGTTTTGGAATTCAATTCCCAGGATTCTTGAACATTGGTCATAGTGGTTTGAACTTCTGGGAGTTGAGGTCTAAAGCATCTGGTGTCCAAGCCTGGTCTGGAGAAGCTGATAACAAACACAGGTCAGAAACTCAGCAGCAGCTTAAGTGGTCAGTTTACTGAAGAAAGGACACAGCTTTGCAAATGTGAAGCAATAAGGGTCCTAGCTATGTGGTGTGAACGGGTCCCAGGTTGAGAAGGCTGTTCTAATATACCAAAAGTACAAGCACAAGCAACAATAGAAAATGGACAAAGGCATCCCAGTTTCATCATTAAAGAAAGGAACCTTCCTTCATCTAAAGCTCACGTGTGCAACTCTATGTGAGTCCCTAGAAGCCAATTTTTCTGCTCCTGAGACCCTCCAGGGATGGCATGAACTGCTAAAAATGCCCCCAAACAAAATTAGGCCAAAACCAATTTAAAAGGTGAATGTTGCTCCTGGAACTTTCCAGGAGAGGCGTTTCATGTTTGCTTATGTCAGAAAAAAGAGATTTAGACAGTTGGAGGGGTCAAAGGCTGGAAATGAGAAGAGTAGCTGAATTTCCTTTACTTCTATGTTTATTTAGAACATTTCATTGATTCTTATTATGTTATTGCCACTTTAGGAAAAGTTGAACAGAACTCTGGAAAGGGGAGGGAAAAAACTGTTTTTAGGGCAGTTGGATTCCTAAAAGTGTGGTAGGCCTGTACTGAGCAGGTTGTACTCAATAAGTCTGAATTTACTTATATATTTCTGGATTGGAGTATAACACAGAAACAGCCTTGGGAGGACTGCATGTGGTCCCAGAGTGTGGCACTTTGACCAGTCCTAAGGAACCTTTGGTCTGCTTTTCTTCAATGCAGTATAACACTACAGCCACACAAAAAAGCTGGCTGAAAGATCTTTAAAGCATACATAGATAAGTGATGACAACTACTTCTAAAATAAGAGGCCTATCATACAACACTTGGGAAGGACATTTTGGGAAGCTTGACAGACTTTTTTCAGAAATTAAGATGACTCCTTCTGGCCACGTTACACACCTTGGCTCAAAAATGTATGTTCTTTCTGAAAGTTATCTGAGAAGTCACTCTAGAACAGGAGGAGGAGCCTACACACAGAATACATCATATATACTTTGCACATTGTCCTTCTTCTCCATCATCCTATTTTAGCAACTTTCATCTCCAACAGTAAACCTTAAGTTGAAGTACAAATATATACTTATTTGGAATGATCAGAGTGATTTCCTCCTTACAAGTAATCCCACTCCAGTATTGGTAATTTGCTAACTATTTAAGTTTTATGAACAAGTCAGGAGGTATGGTGGTGGGATGTGAAACTGACCAGTACCAGTTTGCAAATAGTTTTCCCACCCAATCATTTTCACTCCTTAAAAGAAACACGAGGCTTCCAGTAACTGGAAAATCAGGCACCAGTGCTTCTTAGGCTATTTAATGTGCAAGACTGGCATTTTTTCCCCCAATGTGCCAGGGACCTGTACCATGTTTGTGTCCATTGACAACAACAGTTTCTTTCTTGGAAACCCTTAAGGGATTGGTGGCTGATGGTTTATGGACCAGCACTGGACCACAGACCATCACTTGAGGTAGCACTGATTTAGTCACTCCTGGTTTACTTCTGGATTTTAAAAAATGGTCCCTTCTGGCCCAAAAACAGCTGGAGAATGAGTTGGCAAAAACATGAAAAAATTGCTCTTATGTCCCATAGAGGGTACAGGGGATATTTGGAATAACGTTTGGGAGGGTGCAGGGGCCTCATAAGTGTATGTGAACAGAAACTGCATGCTGTCTGTGGATTCCACTTTCCTCAACCTTGCTCTTGATTTTAAGTTTTAAAAATTGTGTTTGGACACATCCCCTATCTGGACTCCAACTCCCATGCTGGTTTGGAGATTCTGAGGGATGTGGTCCAAAAAAGTGATCCTCTCAAGCTCTGCCTGCCACCCCTAAACACCAACCAACCAAAAAGCCTTCTTTGGAAGAATTAAAAATTATACTACATGAGTTAGACGATACATTTATAGTATATATGATAGTATATGAGTAAGACAGTGAGAGAGCAAATATTAGTCACACAGACTATCCCAAAGGTTTTAAGCAGACTCATTTACCAGAACCACTGGGCAGATGTTAGAAGGCAGTAAGATATGGTCCTTCAGCTGCCCACCATCACACTCAGGTTTCACATGAGAGGCACATTTGTTGTGAAGCTGAAAAAGTAGAGAAAGAAGAATCTTGTCATTCTCTTGTCTTCAGAGTATCCATATCACTGCCTTTATCCTGTTAAGAATTTACAGGGTCTTCCTCTATCATAGCCAGGGAAAATCAGCATCACTGTCTGAAACTACTGTAGTTGATGTGGCAAAGAACGTTCTCTGTTCATCAGGTAGCGATTGGTCTTCCCTGGTCCAGAAAAGCAAGCAAAGCTGTCAGATCAATCTTGTCAGAATCCTCAAGGAGAGTGAAGAGACAGATTTTGAAAAACAGTGATACTGGAGATCCCAAGGCAGTGAAGTGATGAACCTGCTCTGCATTTAGTCTGAACTTAAAAGTTCTGTCCAAGTGGCAGTGAACTGCTCCAATGACATTACAGCCATTATCTGCCACTGCCATTACTTTCGTCTGAGTGTGTCACATCAGTTCCCATTAATGCTAATGAGAAGCTAAAGGTCTTTTTCCAGTTCCTTTACAATTCCTCCAATTTCAAAGCATAGTGCTGAGGCTAAGAAGGAAGTCTTCCGCACTGTACTTACTACTTGCATATATCTGTCTGGTTTAGTCACATTTAAATCCTTCCTTTCCTCTGGAGAGCCCAAAGTGGTATACATGGATCTCCTCACCATCTCTACTTTATCCTCACAGCAATCATGCAAGACACAGGGCCAGAGCCACCCAACGAGTTTCAAGGCTCAGAGAAATAGTATATAGATTCCCCACATTCCTAATTCAGTAGTCTAACCATTATATTGGTTTCCAAGATGGCATTTACACACATAGCATGTTAGTTGTCTATATACCTCCATATGTCCATGCAAACATGACATAGCCAGAAAATGCTCACCAGACCTGAAGTAGGTTCCAACCAGCAGATTTATATAGCAAAAGCTCACACAAAGAAACCTCTACTGAGCAAAAGCAAACTTCTCTCACTTCAGAACAGAAAAACCAAACAGGTACAGTGAAATCACTTCCTCACAGCTCCTACAGGTAAGCTGAAAGGGGTCTGCATGTATGTTCTGATATTTTCACAGGAAAACAGGTGACTTCATGTTTTCCTGCCTTGGAATGTTCTGCCTGGATGAACAGTGAGGTCTGATTGTGCTATGTGTAAATGAGCCCCTTCCACAACAACTTGGAGTGGCATAACAGTGTTCTGCAAATTAGGCAGATGCTCAAAAACATCGCTTTTGGTGGCAAAAACCACAGTCATCGCAAGTGGAGGCTGCAGCTTTGGGACCATTTGCAAGCTATTCTAAGACCCTTATTGCATCATGGTGTTAAACTGTCATAGCAATGCATTAGCCCCGCTTTTGTCTCAGCTTTATCGCATGATGTCATTGCTCTCCAGGCACTATTGCACTGTGTTGTATTATATTATGCATTCAGCTTATTTCAGCAATATATGTATATTGATCAACACAGCCACTTGGATTTTGAACTCTCCTTGTGTCACTTTAAAGGCTGGGATGATAAGGGCCCTCACTTCAAAATTTAAAACTATACCACTCTCCCTGACAAAGCAAGCAACAAAGTCCACCCATGTTCTATAGCTTTTTACTAGCACCCTCTGTGTTGTGGCCATTTGCATGGTCAACACATATTGTAGATGAAAGCTGGGACACATGTGGCCCAGCAACATCAGAGTGTGGTCAAGATGGAAAAGTAAATAACAAGGAAGAAAACTCAAGCTAGGAGAGGCTGCAGCAATGTGCTTTTGTTGGAGCCTACTGGGAAGGGCAAGATTCTGCCCCTCCTCTCTGCTTCTCCCTGCTGAGTTGAGTGCAAACTTTGAACTAAGTTGGTAGCAATTGAAATCAGCTGAGAACAAAGGGGAAAAGTGAGTGGAGGGCAGAGAAACTGGGACATTTTAAAACAGCAGAAAAAGTGCAAGGACAGAAGATTAATCTGCACGGTCCCTGCCAAATCAGGACTGTTGGCAGATATGGAACAACCATTCCTTTGTCGTTTTCATACTCAGTACCATGAGTATTGCTATCACAGATGGCATTTTTCCTGAACCATGTAAACTTCCAGTAATTTTGATTAAAAAGAACACCACACTCTCTTCACGTACTCACTGTGATTTGGCACCATACGCAGTGTAGTCCGGTAATGCCCTGATAGCATTTGATGCTTTTATGACATCGATCGCATTTGGCTGGGGAGTTCCCTTCAATCCATGTGTGCTGCATAACCTAGAAATGAACAAGGCAAAGTGATCAATGCTGGAAAAGAAATTTGGATTCTAAATAGTAATGTAAGACAGAACGAAGAAAAAAAATCATGAATATGTACCAGAATTAATTCCTCAAAGTATTTCAGGACATTCTTGGAAGCCTGGGATAAATGACACACTGGAGAAAACCTAGGGAAATGTCTATAATATAGTTATCTTGATTTTAGGTAGCAGCTTTGTCTAGTGGCCAGGTATACACAGATATCATTGCACTGCTGCCTTTTGAGCCTTCCAGACTGTAAGGTAAGCTGCTTCTAATCAAAAACGCCATTGGCCAAAATGTGTCCCATGGACTGCATGGGATGGCCAGCCTCCCCTCAATTCCCTAACTCACCCAATGTTTTCTGCACTTAAAAAGGGACATTTTTAGAAACTAGAAGTGACTGTCTGGTCACTTCCTGCTTCTTAAAAAAAGTCTTTATTGGTGTAAAATGGGACAGGGAGAGGAAAATATATTTAAATTACACAGATATAGCCATACTTCTGTGGAACTACTTATGATGGTTCAAAAAGGAACCTGGATACTACACCAGAAGCTGTTTGAGTTAGCAACCTTTGCATTCCTATTGTTGTTGTCTGCCTTCAAGTTCTTTCCAAGTTATGGAGAACCTAAGGTGAACCTATCACAGGGTTTTCTGGGGCTGAGAATGCGTGGTACACCCAAGATCACCCAGTGGGTTTCCATGCCTGAATACGGAACTGAACCCTGGTGTCCAAGATTGTAGTCCAATGCTCAAAACCCTACACCACACTGACTCTCTTGCATGCTCACTGGTATTTAAACTGCATGTCACTCTCTAGAAGTTTAAGCACAACATCTTTATGGTCACTTCCTGTTCATTTGTGTATTTATTCACACCCACTATCTTCCTGCCTCACATAGGTTTTCCTTTGTTCTCTGGGATCTTATTTGTTCTGACGCATCTTTCTCTCTCTTCCTGCCTGTCCTCCATGAAGCAAGTGTGATAAGAGCTCTTTTTGGGTGAGATGCTCCAACTCTCCTGACACCATGCAGTGTCTTTCTTTCCTTACTTTCCTCAAGAAGAGGAACCTGTGTTGATTATACACAAGTATTTGTGAGTAAAACTATTTGTATACACCTTTCTCCGCTAGATCTTGTGTGTGGTGTGCAGAAACTGGTACAACATATCATTTATGATGGACCTGTAAAAAAGCTAAAGACTACTGGAATGATATACACAAAACAGTAAGAGAAATTCTACAAATTGAATTTGATAAAAATCCAGAAATATATTTACTAAATATGCTTCACACAATAGATCAAAATATACGGAAAAACTACTGGAGGATCCTGCTTTATATGATAACTGTGGCAAGAATTGAATATGCCAAATTCTGGAAAAAAGAAGAGACCCCCTAAGATAGAACAATGGGTTCAAAGTCTGTCAGAAATAAAAACAGCAGACATCTTGTCACAAAGACTTAAAGGTCTGACAGATGAGTAAATAGAAAAAGACTGGCTCCCCTTGAGGCAATTTCTTCAAATGAGAGAACATGAAACAAATAGACAAATATATCTACTGAGTGTGAGGAGGAATGGTTATGTTGAAATGAGGTAACAAATATGTAATTAAAAAAATGCAAAGAAGGAGGTATCATCAACCACAAGACTTAATAAAATAGAAAACAGTTTGCGTTATAACAAATTTAATATACAAGGCATTAATGAGTATACTTATGGGCATGGTAGATAGGATTAATCTAGAACAAACATATATAGTATTTTCTTTTTTATAGAGTTACATATTTATCAGATACACATCAATAATTATATACTCTGGTAAGGATGCGAGGAAGATATTATGACATCAAATGAGCTACAACAGGTTGTATAACTGTATGTTATTTAATATGTATTTTTTTATTTATTGAATTGGTAATAAAAAGTATTTAAAAAATCTTGTGTGTGGTGTGGAGTGGGTTGGTGAGCTGTTCAATTTCTGCCTAGTGCATCAGATGCTCTATCTGAGAGATCCATGACAGTATTTCATATTTCCCAATAGAAGAATGACAACCCAAAGAGGTGCTTATCTTCAACATGTTGGTGCAATGATAGTGCTACTATGATGAACTGGAGAACATGCTCTGCATTACACATGGCCTGGGGCAGATACAAATCCTTCTCTCAGCCAACACATATAGTGATTTTGCATAAATGTTTTACTTACATTTGTATTCCTCTTGGATTTCACATAAGTGCTGATACAGGGGGCAATCTCTTTAGATACGCATCGTTCATGGACTGTATATTTACAAACTGTAGAGAAGAGACAACGAGAGAATGTTTCTACACCCTTCCTATACTCAGTTTCCAGTTATTTGGCAAGACTCATTGTTCAAGCCTACACTCCAACTACTTGTTTGAGATAGGATATAAAATTAAAAATACAGTATATTTCCCAAATATATCATCTACAATTTTAATCCTGTAATCTTAATCCTTTTCTTGTTATATTCAGCCAACTGGCTCAAAACCCAGCTGAGTTACAGACTCATTCAGAGATTGGAAAAATTATTTTTGGGATCCACCAGTCTCAGAATTTCAGACTACCAGTCTCAGAATACCCCAATCAGCATGGCCATGGCCATTCTATTGGGGAATTCTGAGAATGATAGCTCCCACAAGCAATATTTCCAAGCTTTGGACTCAATAGCCAGCTTTGTCTATGTCATTTTTTCATCTTCAGTTTTCCACCCACAAGACTTTTACTGAAAGTTAGACACCCATGTATACAATCCCATACAAACCTACTGGGGAATATATCTCACTGAATCCAGTGTGGCTTATTTGTCAATAGACACACACAATTCACAATGTAAACTTCTTCTGCACTTCAGAAATGACCACATGGTGCTTGGTACCATACTGTACGAACAAGAAGTGAACTTGAAGAGATAAAGCTACATGAAGGAACCCACAGTTGTCAGGAACTGCAGGAAGGATGTTTTCACTTCAAACAGAAATAAAATACTAGTAACAATCAGAAATGGTGATAGATCCCTGGAGAGCTGACAATGTACTGTGTACTGTATCCTAATCAACTTTTAACTATCTTCAGTTGTCTCACTACGGTAAGGATGAGAGAACAGCTTTCAGCATAAGGGCTGAATTTGTCATCAGCCCAAGTTCCCTGAGGTCACATACCACACATTCTCCAGCACTTTGTAGATGAAAATTGGGATATGTGTGGCCAAGCAACATCAGAGTATAGTTAAGACGGCAGAAGTTAAAGAATAAGAAAGAACAGACAAGGTAGGAGAACCTGCAGCCATTTGCGTTTGCCTGAACCTACTGAGAAGGGCAAGATTCTGTGCCCTCTTCTCTCCTTCCTGCTGAGTTAATGGGTGCAAACTACTTTTGCATTTTGACCTCAGTTTGCAGCATTTGAAGTAAGCTGAGGACAAAGGGGCAAAGTGGGAGGAAGATAAACTGAGACATTTTAAAAGCAGCTGAAAAAAGTGAGATGACAGAGGATTAACTGGGACTCTCCTGCCAAATTGGGACAGTTGTAGGGTATGCTTTTGAGTCACTTCATTGATTAAAAAGGCGTCTCCTAGGCCCAAAATGGCCCAAGGGAAACAAATGTTGCAAAAATGCCCTCTATACCCAAAGAGGCACTTGGGAGATAAAAAAAAAATAGGGAGAGAGAAAAGAGAGAGAGAGATTGCAGGGCACTGAAGCAGGGCATATAGTCTTCTGGGTGCCAGTGATGTTCCCTAACTCCCGATAGTTGCCCACCCTAGGTGAGCACATGGTGGGACCAAAAATACCAGCACATCAGAATAAGAAAATCTTTGCCTGCTGGTGGAAGAACAACAGGGAGGAAGCCAGTCTTGCCTTCCATGAAGGTGGCTCCAGAATCAGTAAGCAAGCCACAAAAAAAAGGCTCTGAGTGAGAGACAGGCTTTCCCAAAAGATCTCAAAGCCATGAGAATGCTGATATATACACATTACACTTTGGGTCCCAGATGCCTAGCAATTGTGACCCAGAGTTTCAAAACTCTCTCCTATTCTGCTCCCTCAGGAATTCCATTATCTAGTGAGCTGGTATCTCTAGCAAGATGGCACAAAGTAAGGCAACAGATTGATGAAAAATCTGTAATGGAGCTCCTTTAGAATCCTGGTCAGCACCATAGTCATTGGCCCAAGAATTCTTGAATAGGGATTCAGAACAGTCACCAGGAATCCTGCAGTTAAGGTAGGGACCCAGTCACTTCAGCAGCAGCCTGGAGCAATTGCTAGGATTTTATAGCTTGGCCAGGAAAGTCCCTCAAATGTTGCACTGGGCTTTTAAAGGACTAACACCTTTTTTCTGCTAATTTTGGCTTCTTCTGGTGTGGGGGGTGAGTCGCTGAAGATTGAGATTCTAGGCAACAATACTTCCCCAGGATTTAGTGAGTGGAGTGTGGGATCCAAAGTAGCAAGAACTATTTGAGACAGCCTGGGGACCAGCTCTTCTTCAGATTGAAAGCCACATATATTTGTTTATCTGGTTCTTTTTCCCATTGTATTCTGGAACCAGATATGGCCAATTATGTCTCATTCTGCTTTTGCACAGCTGCCTGTTTCTATGTCAGTCAGCCAGTGAATCTGCTGTGGATTTTATATCGAACTTTAAAGAGCTTATCCAAGGTATTGGACCTATTTTGGGTGTAGGTTTAAGCACTGTGGGTACCTTTTCTAAAGTTCAGACTAAGACCCAGAGCAGATTCATTGCTCCACTGACAGTGTAACCATCAATTCCCACTACTTTTGGAAACTTCTCCTTGTCCTTTCTCAGATTGGCTACCCATTCACCTACAAGTGGGTAACAGCCAAGGCACTGTGTTGGCATAGGAAACATGCAATCTTCCAAGTGTTGTTGGACTGCAATTCCATCAATGTCAGTGGTGAGAAAGGCTGGAAGCTGCACTCCAACATTTGGTGGTCCCTCTGATTCCAACCCCAATTTAGGGCTACAGAATATGGCCCAGGATAAAGCTCACTAGCCTTGTTGTGCATATAGCAAAGCAGGAGACTTACAGGAGCAGCACAAGCCTTGTTTCCGGACACCCAACAACATAGTGCGACAGAAATTGCAGTAGGCGGGCTTCTTGAAGTGCTTCAACCTCCAGGCATGCTGCCCATCATCTTTTACATTCTACAGGGAGAAAAAAGCCTACTAAGACTCAGTCAGAAGATGCAGAACCAACCCAACATGGGCTCCAGCTCACTTCCCTTGGGTAGATTACATTAACTGTGCAAATAAAATAAAACAAAACAAAACAAAAATTGCTGGTTTTTGTGTAAAAAAGGCCACGTGTGAATTTTGTGCAGAGAAAGTTCCAAAGTGCATAGGTTCTTGTCACTCCAAGATTCTCCTCATCTGGATTTCCCAAGACTTGAGAAACATGTTTTTCGACCATTTTTTCCAGTATCTTTCCATCACTACTGTATTTGCCTTTTGAACTACCCAACCTCTGATGATACTGCAGAGTTGTTGTAATAGTCAGCCAACCAACCAACCAACCAGCTAGATCCCTCAAGTTCGAGGTCTGTCACCTATGCTCTGAACTACTGTATTGGCTTAAGCCAAACAGAAATTCTTAAGTGTCCCAGTGGAATTCTATCTTTGATTCTTAACATGGCAATGGTGTCGAATTTTCAGCAATTTGAAAGGCATAGGATAGAGGCATCATTGTTATATGAGGTTTATTTTTTGGTCCCACATCTCCTGGTCAATATCTAAAAATTTAGATCATTAAATGAATGTGTTATTAAAATGAATGTGTACTAAAGAGTGGTAACAGATCAGTCACAGTTATTGAAAAAACTCTTATCTGCAGAGATTTCATTGACAGCACTATGTGTCAATATGGTCACTTGTATGCTATTAGAAAAGGAATGCTTAGGAGTCCTTTATTACAAACACGCATGTTTATTATATCAAATGCTCTTAGACAGCAGTAGCTGGCAGTTCCATTTGAGACTGAAGGATGTATGTGTGGATGTTTCTTAGTAGCAAACAGTCCTCTTACCTCCAAGTCATAAAAGCTATTCCTCTGTGTACGTAACAAGATTATGTGTGGAAGTGGATGCTTTTTCCAAAGTGCCTTTTCCCCAATCATGCACTCCCACACATGCCGCATCTACACTTGTAAAATCTCTTTCTACTTAGCAACGAATATATTCTCTTTTAAAACTGAAGAGATGACTTCATATGTCTCCTCACAGAATGAACAGCACAGAAATATCTCCTTAGTGTGAAATGGAGCCCAGCTTTTTAAACATTAAAGCACAGAGATCTCAACTCCAAGGCTAATAAGCTTCTCAGACAGGTACCAAACATACACCACAAAAAGTGTGTGTATGTATATGTGTGAATGTGTGTCTGAGATCAAAGGTCCATTGCACAATCTGCAAACACTCCTTCTTTCATTATTCAGTTTAACTTAAACATTCCCAACAGAAAGATCACAACATATGATCCAGGAAATACTCCAGAAAACCAGAGTAATGCAATGCCTTCTAGCCAAAACTGAGGAAAACCAATCCAAACAGTCTCAAAAATGGGTTGAAACCGTGGAATTCATGGACTTTCATGAACCACATACAATTTTTTTAAAAGGCTCACAGAAATTTTTTTTGTAAAAGTTTGATGCAGTAGCATTGGAAAAAGTGTCTTCCCACTATTACCTGTCTTGGACTAATCCATTTTCTTGCTGATGACTCAAGAAAATGACAGCATCAATCATCTTTCAAAGATCTGTTGATGACTACACTGCCAGCAGCTGCTAAAGCTGGGACTTTTGGTTACAGGTCTATAGAATAAAAACTTCCTATTGTTGGTGTTCCAGGAACAAAATGTGTATATTTTGGAATTATCAGTGAGGTGAGC